>CM050163.1:87327406-87464906 GCA_027410445.1 Discoglossus pictus
ACATGTCCATTTACTTTCTGTGCTGATACAATCTGCTATTTTCACAGGTGGGCGTATTCATTTAAGCTAATTTGTAGAAGCTTCTTGTCCCTTCAGAGTTTAGTCCCACTCCAGGAAGATGATAAGCAGAACTCACAATGGGAGATTCTGCTGCATAATTTCATATAAACGATAACAGCTGTAAAACATTGCATAGGATGGATTATGCACGAGTAAAGAGATCTATCCACAGACGAAAACAAATAATACATTAGTAAGCTGATGCAAATGAGCTTACTAATGTATTATTTGTTATTATATATATATATATATATATATATATATATATATTTGTGTATATTTTGTGTTTTGCTAAGGGTCTAATTTGTATATTCCACCAAATAGACATGAATTTTTACTTATTAAATATAGCCATTGCTCAGTATAATTGGAAATTGAGATAGAAGCAACTATTGTGGTAGTGAATAGTATTGACTATATAGCTGCTATATAATACTTAATGCATTAATCATTGCTTTTTTTTTTACTTTCAAAAATGACTTTGCCTAAGTTTTGGATTCAATGATTCCCTGTTTTTACCTTTTCCTAATCTAACACAAGCTGCTTATGTCACAAACACACATTACATGGAGTCATTCTATACACATACAGATTTATTTTATTTACAAATAAAACTTGTTTTCCACACCCCCAGAGATGCTTACATAGGCACAGTGTACCTACCAATAGAAACAATGCATTTGGGTATGGATTTTAACCCTTTACTCAAGCCAACAGCAGCACAATGCAGAGATCTACACAGCAATGCCTGTCTCCTCCTGCTTCCTTGTGCAGGAGACTATACATACCATTATTCTTTCCTGCGCAAACTGTCATTACATATTGATACAATGCAATAGCTATCTGTGATTGGCCAAAACAAATTATGAATATTATGCTAATTTTAACAGGGATTTACAGGGGTGTTGACTCTGAATATCAAGATTTAGCAAACTTTAGGGTAAGTCTAATAATGTTTATTTTGTTATTTTTTCACACAAAAATATGTTTTTATGCACTACTGATTCTCCTCTATCGGATGCCCTCATAATCCATGAAACGTAATTATGCCTTGAAACTAGTGGAAGATTTATAGGGTAACTTGATAATGACCTGGTGTAATGTATGCATATTTTTCTGAGTAGCCTTTGCTGACAAACATTTAATAATATTGACGGCACAGGATTATGAGGGAAAGAGGAAATGTGGCGTGACTGCCTGAGGGGTCATAGGCTAAGGCATGTGTGAAAGAACTAAATTTGGGGTTTCCTATTGCTTTGTTGTGGATACATGGCCTCTCTGATATAGTCTCTAACCAGTAATTACTCTATTTTCTATAGTACTATTTAATGCAGGGATTTTACGGATGGGTAATCGTTGTTTGGGACTCTAAGTTAGCATTCATATGATTTAGCTTCCCGTGGGGATATATTAAGTAATGATATTTAAGATGGCACATATGGAAGACTTCTTTGGCTATTTGATGCATCCTTGAATGGTGAACTAGTTTAATGGAAGAATAAAAAGTATTTTTGAAGAGATAATGTAAGCTAGAGGTGTTTGCAGGAGAGTAAATTATCTATGTGGAAGTATTCCAGGACAAGACAATGGCAAATAAAACTATATTAGATCTATTAACTAGAAAAAGTAACATGATAACCGGTTAGAGTTGGTCTAGAATTGAGTGAAGAAACCTATAAAATGGTTAAAATGATGAATGATTGTTCAGACAATAGGGGCCTCATTCTATTAGCGGCCGCAGCCGTTGCGAGGCCGCAAGGACCGGCCGCAAGCTATTCTGCTATTCTATTCCCTTACGGCCGGAGGCTCCGGCAGGCTTGCGGCCGGTGCCTTGCTATCTCTTGCGGCCGCTCGCACCAGAGGAAAGCCTTTGATCTAAAACAGCCGCAAGAGTTTTGCAATTCAATTGCTCCGGGAAACCTCTCTGCAAGGCTAAAAACGAGCCGCTGCTTACTTGCAGGAAAAAGGTCCCGCTAGCACCAATTAAGCACATAAAATAGCTCAAATAAAGCCATCCTGCACTTTGAGAAGACTATAAAGGGATTTTAGGTGTTAGAAAAAATAGCACATAATTATCCTGTACTCAAATCCGTAAAATATTTTATTTTTAATATCCGTAAAATATCCATGTAAAAAGTTCAGAGTGCTTGGAGCACCTCAGACACACCCACGCCGCAGCCGGAAAATAAACAGTTAATTTGAACTCGGGTTTGGGCTGATGTGCAAGCTTGAGAGTGGGTTCCTTTTAATCCTCATGTCCCCCAATATGATCCCTAGCATTTACAGAGCTGTACAGTGCAGGCTTGAATTTATTTTTGAGTTTTTACATTTCTGAGATTACGGCCGGTTCCAAGATATGCGGCCGGCCGTAAGGGGAGATCCTTGCGGGGCCGTATAATAGAATCGCGAGTTAACTGAACCCCCGCAAGGAATCGCAGCCTTACGGCCGATTTACGTCCGATAATAGAATGAGGCCCTATGAGTGGTGGAAGATATGGTGACCAATATTCTGCAACAACATGCATTGAGTAATAATATTGCCCACATAGTAGTGATTGTAATAAAGCAACACAAAAAAAACTTAATTCTTAGAGAAACTGTATTATAGGAACATCAGTGTTTCTCATCTACCCTGACTATAAGGTTTGTCTCGGGGGGCGCCGGATGCCCCTAAAACCCATGTCAGGCTTATTAGATAATTATTATGACTGATCTTAGGTAGTCTTTATCATTTAGTTTGATAAAGACATTTTATGTAAGTGTGCTATTAATGGTAAATGTAATATGCACTTTTAACATATAATATGTTGCAGAGGTGACAAAACATTGATCAGAATAAAATAAAGTATATAAATGCAAAAGGGAATTTATTACAAATATATATTGCAAAGTTATTTATTTTGCTGTAGATTACAGTATACTGTGAAACAATACAGTGGCTTAGAAGGAGCATGATTGGTGTAGATTTTGTTGTTTTGTCGTTCAGTCATGTCTCACTCTCAGTGACCTCATGGACCTTTAACACATCAGGCACATCTTTATATCCATGAACATGCTGATCCACTTGGTATTCATGGCAGGGATACTGGAGCGGGTTGCCAGTTCCTTCTCCAGTGGGCCGTAGAGTTAAGTAGATATTGGTAAGGTAGGGTTGTGATATGGTTGGACCATAGATAGGAGCTGTGGTTAGTGTAACATTAATTTTAAGGTTAATTAGATGAGTAGAAAAACAAACAATGATAAGTTTATAACTGGGCTAAAGTGGTTGAGAAGAAAGAGAAAATAGGATTCAGGTTAGTACCGTGGTTATGTTTTGATGAGAAAATAGTAGTGGTAATCATTCTGATTAGTTTAGTATTCAGAATTAGCAGGACTGCAAGTAGGAGTAAAAGGTTACTGTATTATTATTTATTTATTATCTTTTATTTTGTAACGCTCCAACATATTCTGTAGCGCTATACAGGAGTTAAAGTATAAACTATTTCCCCACAATGAAAATAATACTGTTATTGAGCTTTCAATCAGATATACACTGTGCTTTCCCTAAAGCACCTCACAAGATTGAAAACTTGTAAACTTACATTCTAAAGAAGTAGTCTAGCTTTCATTTAAATAGTAAATATTAGTATAAAACATTTTTCTTTTTATTGTGATTAAAAATGTTGATCTTTTGTGACAAAACTAACACTGAAAATCTCTGGTTTTCAAACCGAACTTTAGATTGGAGCTGCATCCAGATTTTCTAAAATGTGACACCATGTGGCGTACAATTACCCAAATTTGCTGATGGCAAAATGCAGGGTCAAAATAGGGTGGAAATTGTTATTATCAGGCCATTTTCTCACCAAAAATGAACTTTTCTAAAATCGTAGTACATTGAAAACTTGTTTATACAGATGTTTATTTTTTTTACGTTAAAAACTGGACAATTTTGGTGAAAGTGCAACATAGTTAAGAGAAGATATATGAGAGTAGGGAAGTCAATATCACTTCATTCCTGTGTTATCATAGAGTACTGACAAAACATAGATTGATACTTAATTAAAATTAATCAGCCATGACTTTTAAAATTGAAATGAAGTGTTTTTCATTTTATATTATCTGAAATGTAATTACCCAATTATCTTACCTGACCTATGACCTCCACCTTTACCATATAACAAATTATTTCTCTTTCAGTTTAATATACCTATTAGTATACAGTTATTGCTAGTACCCAAGCCTAATAATATGTTGGCAAGAAAAGTAACTCAGTAATGATATATAAAATGCTATTTTCTCTTGCACATCCATCCCTTATAGTGGAACCTCTGCACTTATCGGCTTCAAAACAAATTCAATATTCAACTCATTTCGATGAGGAAAAGTCGCTTTCACCACTAGTCGTGCTTTCTGGAACCAATTTACGACGAGTACCGGGATACCACTGTACATCCAAGTATCTATAAACAATTTTGCTGTGTATCCACTGAAAAATGACAGTTAAAGGCCCACTGACATATCATATTTACAGTATGTTTTTATTAAGACTTTGTATTGATAAATAAGTAATATCTGTTTTTCATTTTAGATTATCTGAAATGTAATTACCCAATTATCTTACCTGACCTATGACCTCCACCTTTACCATATAACAAATTATTTATCTTTCAGTTTAATATACCTATTAGTATACAGTTATTGCTAGTACCCAAGCCTAATAATATGTTGGCAAGAAAAGTAACTCAGTAATGATATATAAAATGCTATTTTCTCTTGCACATCCATCCCTTATAGTGGAACCTCTGCACTTATCGGCTTCAAAACAAATTCAATATTCAACTCATTTCGATGAGGAAAAGTCGCTTTCACCACTAGTCGTGCTTTCTGGAACCAATTTACGACGAGTACCGAGGTACCACTGTACATCCAAGTATCTATAAACAATTTTGCTGTGTATCCACTGAAAAATGACAGTTAAAGGCCCACTGACATATCATATTTACAGTATGTTTTTATTAAGACTTTGTATTGATAAATAAGTAATATCTTTTTAGAACGTTCAAAAAGTTTTTTTAAGTATATTATGCGATTCTACTGTACTCAGTTTTATTGAAATGCTGCCACTTTAATAACCACTTTACAATAAAAATAGAACATCAAGTCCCAGTGGAATAAACAGGTAGTCTAGCAGCCCAAGATAGAATTCCCCATGATACAAGCACAGTAAACTAAATATGAGATTTTCTCTAAAAATGTGTTTAAACTTCAGATTGTAAGTATGCGAGTTTTCAATATTGTGTCTGTGCGTTGGAAACATGCACTATGTTCATTTGATTTTAAGCTCAAAAACAGGGCCCTCCATTTTTTATAATATGTTAATTTTGTTTTTGCCATGTACTTAACCCCTGTATAGCGCTATGGAATATGTTGGCGCGTTACAAATAAAGATAATAATAATAAACTCATGGACTACATGACTGCTTATATTGTTAGTTTGGGAAAAATTCACTTTTGACAACTGCAATCTTATATTTACAATATACTTTTTTTTTAAGAACTACACTTAGCAGTTCTTAGAAAACAGGGAAAATATTTTTAGAATGTAAAAAGAAGTACAGCCGTTAATTATCCGAGGCATTTTACATCATGTTTTAAATACAGAGGATTACATTTACAGAAACATAAAACAGAGCATACAGTGAGTTTTGGATTTGTTGCTAAAATGGTGCGATGTGCCAGAGGCAAGGTCAGGGTCATGAGATCAATAGGTCAAGCTCAGAGATCAGAAATGGAAGCAAGACATTATTTAAGTTACAATAGGTTTGAAAAGAGAAAGGAAGTGGGTCTTCAGAGAGATTTGGAACTTATTCAGGTTTGGAGATTGTTTAATGTGGAGTGGGAGATTATTCCAGTGGAGAAATGCAAGATGGGAGAAGGAACAGAGCGGGACTGGGCATAGGGTGGGAAAGGGATTGTGAGTTTAGAGATGGATTTGGGTCGTATGGAGTGTCATGGAGTTTAGGAGGAGATTAGCAAGTTAAGATACGGACGAGCAAGGCTATTGAGGCATATATAGGCAAGGGTTAGAAACTATAACTCAGGATACACCGTGTGGGCTTTTACTAGAATCTAAGCAGCACTGATAATGTACTCAAGAACATTAGGGTAACAGTTAGTAATTGTCCTAAGCAGCAGAGATATAGAAACTGTTTTGCGCAGCAGACCACAACCATAGATGCCCTCTTGGATGTGCTTTATTCAAGTCATTGTGTATTATGGAATGAGGCTACTTTGCTGGAATCAGATATCCACGGAGATGTACAATGTTTGCTTGTGAAAAGTGTGATTTATTCTCAGCTCTAAATAGAACCAGCAGTGTTACTTTAACAAATAAAATAACCAATCTTATACGAGTCACACTTGTTACAGTAATTGTCCATAACCATTTGTAAAATAAATTCAATATTTCTGATATATTGTATATTTATAAATGTTTACGTTTGCTCTAAGAACGAGAACAGGTCTTCAGAGTCCATGATATCAAGAAACCAAGGATGTCTGGGGTTTGACTGATGCTAATCATTATTGATAGGTCCTTCTGTGTTTGTTTGGGTTGCCAACTTGTCACATCACATATTCATTAGTAGAAAAAATACCTTTGAAATAATTTCACTGTCTAATTGTCTTACCTAAACAAGTACATCATTGCTAGCAGCTAAGATTAGGCTTTTGTTATTTTTTGGAAAAAAATAATTACAACTTTATTTTCTTAGAGCCTTCAAGTGCAGAGAGGATGCCAATCAAGAGCTTATTATCAGTGCTAATAAAGATAAGAAGGGTGACAGGGGGCTCTAGCTAATCAAACTTAAACTTGCAATGTTTAAGATTTAATTCTAAGATACATGGGAGGAAAAGGCATTAAATGCAATAAGGTATATTACGTATAAGGGCATCCAGCAGAGGGAAAAATAGTTCTGAGGAATCATGATTTATTGATGTTTATTTATAAATCTTCAACATTTTAGGAAACATTACACATAATGTGTAAAAAGATGAATACAATAAGCATGAATACAATAAGCACATAAGAATGCAGATTTAAACACATCCCTACAGTAGAATTAAAGGTTCTTGCTCCAGAATACTTATTTTCTAAAGGTTGGGCATGGGAATAAAGAGGAGGATTTAGGTACATAAGCGATACTGTTCAGTCAAACAGGCTAAATGAGGTGGCTGCAAGTCATGGTGAAGGCAGGGGCAGATCTACCAGTGGTGCAGGTGGTGCAGTGCACCAGGGTTTGCCTTTTATGGGAAGGGGTCTTCGGGAGTGGAGCAATTATGAGAAGGGATCTGGGGAGGATCACTGAGTGTGGGCCCCAGGGCAAAACAAGGTTTTCCAACCCGCCAGAGGGGGGCCCAAAACTTTTTTTTGCACCAGGGCCCTCCATTCTCTAGTTCTGCCAATGTGTGAAGGTAACAAGAGATATAATCATTTTAGTTTCTGAACTTTAGATGTACAATAGTTCTCAAGTTCTGTTTGGTTGGGAATTTCTGAGGAACACCAACCCATACCGATGTGAATTGTCAATACAAGATGACAAAATTGGAGTGCCTAATATTAGCTGCACTGTGTCATAATAATAACAAAAATTTATATTTCATAGTAATTATTTGCCTAAAACATATGCATATGGTACAATTTTCAAGTCATCTTAAAATGTAAAGGAATGTTTTATCCTTAGAGAATCCTATGGTTCCTAAGTAACCTTGTAAAACACCATGCACTAGTGATATTTATGCTTAAGAGTTCTAAATTCATATTTTGATGTGGCATCTGACTAATGCAACTTTAGTTCACCTTATATTTATATAGGCTTTCTAATAAGCACTGTTCTCATAGCAGCTTTGATCACATATATAATCGTGAGCATGCAAGTTGTTGCTAACACTTGCGGGCTCGCATAGCGAGCCCGCGGCCCTCGCAAAATGTACGTCCTTATGGAACGAAAATACGAGACACGTTACAACCCATTACGACCTCGCAAAAATCGTCCGCAACACGCGCACATGAAAACATGAGAAATACAACAAATACATAAAAAGCTTACTTACAGGAAGAGGGGGCATCCAGGACCTCGAAAACTAAACTTACACCTCAATTTAACTCAAAATACAAGAGTTTAGACACTGAAAAATTCTGTAAGCAAGAGAAAAAATGGCCGCCGAAAAAAAACGAAAACGAGGCTACAGCAGTCTAAAGACGCAAAACACCACCAAACACCTATGTATTTGCCGAAAAACACCTATGAGATTAAAAAACAAGGACGCAACCCGCGCGACCCCAAAAACATTACAAACACAATAAATACAAACAACAAACACATAAAAAGCTTACCCACAGCAAGGGGGGTGGCACCGAGGACCTCTGCAAGTGAAGTTACACCTCCATTTAAGCACACATTTTGCAGTTTAGAGACCCGAAAATCCCCTAAGCGAGAGAAAAAATGTCTGTACTTTAAAAATATGGGAAAGCATATAAATTAATAGAATTAATTGCAGAACAGTCTGAAACCACAAATATGCAAATAAAAATATTTGTTTAATGTTTTTTTGTTTGTGTGAAATGGATCCTGGGACATAAGGGGTTATTAATACATATCATGGGACCCGCATGGACTAGAACAGAGGCTTTAATTAATTTTATTGGTTGCTACATTGCTGGATTGCGAGACTGATTGCAAAATTTAGTTTAAGTATTATCTTCATGTTTTACTGACGTCATGATAACGGTCTAATTTACTGTTGGCTGTGTCTAAGAAGTAAGTTATGGGCTTGCTTAAATATTGTCAGATCACACCCCTGAAATCTGACTTAAAAAGGCAGGGTTTACGAGTTAAGCCTTGCGGTCGGAATTTGCCAGCTGGAGTCAGTAGATTACATGTAAACATTTTTTTAAAAACACAACAAAAAAACACCAGCCACCAAATTTGTGAGTTCGAGGCATTTGCGAGCAGCTAATAGAATATGACCTGATATTGGTAACTAGTTAGATTGCTTAACTATATAATTTGGTAGAGCTGGGCAAAGTCTAGTGAGACACATTAGCTATACCTTGATGCTGGAGATTAATTGATTTAAATATTACTTGAAGATAATGATAAGTAACCTGTTTTTCTTTTGTTTTCTAGCTCCTCATCAATCACTCTGCACTGGCCTGAAGCAGCAAAATGTTTTGTCAGCTACCTCATTATTCTGTTGGTGCTATCATACCATACAGGTGTTTAGATTATAGCGTGTGACTATCTAATGAGCCAAAATAATGTCTTTTGCATAGAAATGATTGGTATGCATGACAGATATCTTGTGCCTGCAAAATGCAAAGAAATAGTAGAGTAATCTGATCGTTTTAGTGAGAGAGCCGGTAAAGATAAAATCACAGATCTCAAAGTGTATAAAAAAGAATATGTATCTTTATGACTTTGAAAGATCATCCAGGACACTTATTAGGCTATATCATGTAAAGGTTGATTTGTGCTAAAGGTCGTGAAGACGTAATAACCATGGATTCACATTTTAAAGGGATATTGAAATATTTTTCTTTGTTGCATCAGAAAGAAGGTAATGGTAATGTGTCAACGTGTGTTTTCTTTTTTTCAAATAAAGGTCTCAGTGCACCAAAAACTAATTTAGAAGTTGGGGGCTTGCTCTCCGTTAGCCAATAAGATCTACAGACTTAAATATTCTCTCTACAATTACAGTTAGCTTCCATAAATTAAAATCGGTTTTACTTCATATTTTTCATGCAAAAAACAACTTTTGTAATGTTTAAAACATGCTCTTTTAAATGCTTGAAAATTAGAGTTAAATAGCTTTTAGAGTTAGCTTATGGCTTCTGTTAAACTCTCAAGAAAAATGTTATCTATTTTTAAGTTTGTGAAGAGAACACCCCTGCCAATCCTGCCTAGAACTGGGTAAAAATTGTATGTAGAGGCATCGTTTTTGGTTTCCTGCCGCCATAAGGCCATATGTAATATATGTGTTGGCCCAATAAGATCCCTTAAAATGTTGCCATAGGACTTAGTCTTGGTGACTTAGGTAGACATACAACATTGATCTCTTCGTTCATTTCTCACCCTGAGTCAGCATTACTGGAAACTTTCAAATTGAATTCAAACCCAGATGTTGAAAATATTATATATTCTAGTGCCAGTTATTATAAATGGCTCCTTGTTAAAATAACACAACAAAGGTCCCAGTGTTTGCGGAAATGAAAAGTACTAATATAAATAAACATGAAACTGAAACTGGTTATTATTAACAAAGTGAGTGTTTAATACTTGCACTTGCCTAATTTAATCATAAATGATTTATACAGGACCTCCCTTATCAAGGGCAATTGATTAACTCTCGCAATGGGGTTTGATAAAAAAAGAGGAGCATGTCAAATTGGTATACATATGTGTAATAATAAAAACTTTAACAATTTAATTTCTCTGTGACTATTATGATTCATCCTGCGCATTGTTCCAAGTAATACAATTATTGCACTCCTTTCTGGGAACTTGGGCAGGGACATGCAAATGTGCTCACAAAGGCTTTGCTCTTTAATCCAATACCATATCAAACATGGTTCCTTTTAGGTATATGCCTGCTGTATTACATAGCTTTAAGCAATGGATTATGCACAAGCTAGGAAACCTACCAACGGACAGCTGTTTCGAGGTTACTGCCTCAGCGTGAGGCTAGTTCCTAGCTGGTGTAGTAGATTTTGTGGGTAGGTAGTTTACCACAACAATCATTTAATTTATGGTGGGCAAAAGAGCGTTAGAAGCCCTCCACCGTACAGTAGTACAGTAAATAAATAGTACATCTTTGTTCACATTTGAATGTCTAAAATAAGTTAAAATAATTATTTCCTGCTTAGGATTGCATTAAATACAGTTATTACTCTGCATTCTGGGAACCTGGATAGGGAAATGCAAATGTGCCCACAAAGGCTTTGCTCATTAATCCAATACCATTTACCATTACACTGCTGTAAGTATATTATTGTGATTGATTTAACTTCAGAATGGGTATTTTGGGAATATTAACACCGATAAGGTTAAACACTTACTCCAATGACTAGCAGCTGCTGCATCAATGTTCAATGTGGATACAACAAGACAACTTGAGACTCTCGATTACAACTTAAGACTGAGTCTATTATTTAATATGCAGTGAGAAGAAACACAATTGTATAAACAGAATCTAACAAGTAAATGTTTTAGAAACTTGGGGCCCATGCAGAAATGCATTACCCAGAGCCACTGTATATAAAATAAAATAATTTATCATATACATCTTAATACAAAATAAAAAAAATCTTAATGGCAGATAACTCATAGAAATTTAGAGACCCAGGCCTGTCATATATTAAAGGTCTCTTTAATAGGAAATTTGCATTTTTAAAGGTGATATTATCTGTGTCTGGGTTATGAGGTTTAAGTTAATTATCATTATCATAAAATGTTTATTTGTTATAAATTGTCAACCTATACTGAATATGGATGTTGAATGGTCATATAATTGTTTTCATACATTATTTGAATACAACAGTTCTGTTATGTAGAAACCCCATATCTTTTTTTTGTGTTTTATCAATTTTTCTGAGTGTTTTCATTCACTTTGATAAAAGTGAGAAATAATTTAATTCTAAGCAAAATACCCAGTTTTCAAGTTCAGTTTTTTCCACTCACAATTTTTAGCAAGAACCAATTGTAATTATGTTTATAATTGAGTGTGATGATGTCTATTCCCTTCTGTGTGCATTGGCATAAAGCCTAGGAAAAGGGTAGTGATAACTACATCTACATAGAGATCTGCATGTGTACTAGCAAAACGCCGCCCAGGCCTGATGTTCCCCATCGCTTCTATGCAAACATACAAAGTAGAATAGGAGTTTGCAAATAAACTCTCCTTCAAGACATTTAATAAGATTCAACAGTGAAAGTCTGAGCATCTGTACATTTTAAATGTAAAATAACATTTATGAAGTAGTCCATCAAGCTGTGACCAAATGGTGTTTTTGTTGGCACAGATGTTTTTTTTTTGCTGAATTGTTTGCTTTTGACTGGTTTATACATTTTCTAAACAAAACTGTTATACAGTATTTTTAAACACCTGTAGATTTTTACACTCTAGAATGAGTTATTTATTCATCAAAATCAGTCATTTTAGCTGTGTGCTTTTTTCTCTTTATTTAACTGAAATTTTTTGAGAGTACAACTTGCTTAATAGACTTAATCCACAAAAAAAATCAGTTAAAATATTCTCTGCTTGCTCATTCTTTACCAAGAGATACAGTCATCCCCCATGTGTCCAGAACAATAATCCACCAGCAGTTTCATCTCTCAGCATTTTCCATCCAAGACGGGACCCTCCATTCTTTTCTTGTCATTTTGTTAATATTTTTTTGACTTGAACTTACTCCTGTATAGCGCTACAGAATATGTTGGTGCATTACAAATAAAGGAATTAATAATAATAATAATAATGTATCGAACATTTAGCATTTTTATTTACTAGTAGAAAAACTCTTGTCAAAACTTGCAGGCGTCCATTGGCAATTCATACGAACTTTGAAATTACAAATTTGTAAATTTAAAGATTGTCCACCACTTTGTATAGCTATATGGCAATTTTGAAAATGTCACAATGTTGATAATGGGCTGAAGAATGGGCAAAATCTGTTTCAAAGGAAAAAATAAATAAAAGGTGGCCATTGGTGTATTAAGTACGGGTGATGTTGCTCCATTCCTATTTGTAATTCTTCCTGTAGCTGCTAATTTAGGAAGTGACTCTGTTTTCTCTTTTTACTCAAATTTCACATGACATGACGGACAAACTGCTTGGTGAAAATTTACATAACATATTAAAGCTGGCAATAACTTAAAGGCATTTTATTTTTTTAATCTCCAAATCAATGTTGTTATTTATGCTTTTTAATAACACAAACCTTAAATGACTGTTGTCACATGTTTACATGCTAAACGTGATACCAGTCAAAATGTTTTTAGAAAGAATCAGTAATTAATTCAACCCTTAATGTACTGTATATTCTTATAGTACACTATGCAGTTAGTGTTCACAGTCTGCTATAATTGCCTTATTTGAGATGCCCATTATCAAGTAAGGTTCTACATATAGAACGACAGTGGTCCTTTAATTATAGGATTGCAGGGTCTCCTTTAACATCATAATAAATGGTCTATAATTATCTAATCTGGACCCTTGATATAAAAAGCCTCATGATGAATGCAAGAGGCGTTCTCACAGATAGTATTGATATTATCATGACCTAGTTCAAACTGGATTAGAAATAGTCATTCGTACAAACTATGCAGAAGTGGCTCTTGCAGCAACCTCTCCCCTTCCTCCGACACCAAAATCAGTATCTCAGATACATGACCAGAAGGAATTTATCAGCAGAATGTGGTCAGGATAAAACTGGGGTCACAAGCTACATTGAAAAGTGGAAATGAAATAAGCATTTATCTCAAACAAACAGTCAGCCGAGCTTGCAACACATTCCTTCGTTTGTCTTCCTCAGATAAAGTGCTGGGCAGCACACCCTAACTGCAGGAAATGCAATTGGTTACTTTTAATGACACTTCCTTTATTTTGCTTTTCCATAAATCTTTTTGGTGTTGCGAATTAAAATACACTGAGGGCCTCATTAAATTCCAAGCCCGCAGTTGCCTACATACAGCCCGTAAGTCTGCGGGCTTGGAAATTGCAGCAGTTACAGAGCGCAATGAAATTGACTCAAGCTCGTGGCGGAAAGCAGAAAGTTAAAATCGCAAATCATGCTTCTATATGTAGCACTTCTGATCTTGAACAGTTAAGCAAGAACCGTAACTTGCAGCTTAGACAGAGCCAATAGTAAATGAGACCGTCATCAAATAAGAAATGATTGTATGAACACTTAGTGGTAGTGGAGAAAACTTCATTTAGAGTGATATATGGTAACATTATTTTCTCCTCCTTTTGATATGCTATACCATAAAGTAGCTTGGCGTTTTGGGAATCTATTGTGCAGTTGATTCACGGTTGTTTATTATTACCCTCCTTGGAGATGTACAACTAGCCAAGCAAAGCAACTACTGAAGAACTAGGCTTTAGAAAGTGTTTTAGAAAATTGGGAAAGTGTTTTAAAATATAAAAAAACTAATTACAACTGTTAATATACTGTATGCTCAAAACATATTACTGTATTTTAAATAGATGCACCATTTTTAACATTGAATAGACATTCAATATCTGTTGCTATTTTTTACTTAACGAAAGGAGCAAGATTAACATTTACATATCCTCTTTCTGGAAACAAAACAAAGCAATATAATAGTGGAAATCAGTATATTTTTAAATTGTGACATGTTCTGCCTTAGTGTAGAAATATCTGACTCCCATTCAAGAGTGATAATTATAATTGAACAGTCATCAATCTGTTATATCAGATTACATCTGTCCTAGGGGAGAAAGGGAATGATAAAAAGACTAAGCTCTTAGGTTATCACTGATGGATGATATGACCCCAATATCCAAAATGCTTCCCATTACTTTGATGTGTATTATTTTGCCTACAGGTGAGATATTTTTTACTGGCATAATAATGTCCACTGGAGAAGCCACCTGGTACTGACTTGTTTCTACTTACAGATAGAATTTTTTAAATAATTATTTCCACATACATAAGTTGTTATTATTATTATCAATATCACATATAATAGTTATCGTAGTTACGAATGTAGGTCACTTAATGTTAAAAGTTACGGGCTTACAAATCGCTAGACGCACTCAACTTTGAAATGACGGGGGCTGCAATGAGCTCCAAAGGTGCTCACTGTGAGGCCCGCAAGACTTTGAAAAAGACTGACAATGAGCGATGAAGGACTTCATTCAAGGCCCACGTTTAGCGTTGTAGGCCTTTGGCGCTCAGCGCGAGGCTCGCAAGACTTTGAAAAAGGCTGGCAAAGAGAGACAAAGGCGCTCATTGCCAGGTCCACTATGAGCGCGAGGCACGCTACACTTTGAAAAAAATAAGACTTTAACAGCTGCCATTTTTTTCAATCCCGGAAACTGTTGGAAGACCGGCAAAATACGCCAATTAATTAAAAAATTAACTTACAACCACACACATAGCACAGGAGGAAAGGCAGGGAGTCAGTGAGTGAGGTTGCAAGCTAATTTGAGGTTTAATTGGTGTTTTTTAAAAGCGAAAAAAAAATGGCGTCCGTAAACCCACAATTGTTTTGAAAAAGGCTCAAAACAAGGCCGAAGGCCGAAACACTTAGGCACTCATCGCACGGCCCGCAAGACTTTGAAGATGGATCGATAGGCACTCATATCGATGCACGCAGGACTTGGGCAGAGAGAGAGATGAGAAAGACACAGGGGAAGGAGAGGGGGGACAGGGTGGAAAGAGACACAGGGGAGGGAAATAAGGGGAAAAAGACACAGGGAAGGGGGAGGGGGAAACAGATACATGGAACGGAGAGGGGGGGAAACAGACACAGGGGTCAGAGAGAGGGGAGAGGCTCACAAGGCCCGAAAGTTGCGGGTTGGATAACGCATGAAATGAGCGGAGAAGCAGGGGAGAGGCTCACAATGAGTGAAGGCACTCATTGTGGGGCTCTCGATGAACGCAAAGGAGCTCATTACAAGGCATGAAAGTGGTGGGTTGGATGAGGCCTGCAATGAGCGGTGAAGCGGTTATCCACAAGATAAAAACAATATTAGCACATTGCAGACTATTGGAGGGCCTGTTTTTGCTAAAAATCTATCATGTATAGTGCTTTCCTTAAGGATTGCACCTTGCAAAAGGTAAATCTCGCAAAACTAAAAATTTAAAGGGTTTGGATGTGTTAGATATTAAGGATGAAGGTGATAAGCTTCAATGTGTTTTTAGTAAGGTTTTGAAGGTCTTGAAGCAGAAATGTAGTCTAGTGGAGATACGCAAGGAGTTCCACAGAATAGGGGCAGCACGAGAAAAGACCAGAAGGCGGGAGTGATAAGAGGTGATAAGAGAGGAGGAAAGAGGAAGGTCGTTAGCCGAATGAAGAGGGTGATTGGGAGACTATTTTGAGACCAGAGCAGAGATATAAGGGGCTGCGCTGTTATTGAGAGCTTTGTATGTTAGGGTCATTATTAAAAATTTTATTCAGGAGAATACAGGAAGCCAATGGAGTCACTAACAGTGCTGCAGACACTGAACGTTCAATGGATTGGAGCAGGGACGACTTGTAGTAGTCGAAATGAGATATGATGAGAGAATGTATTAGAATTTCAGTTGTGTCTTATGTAAGATAGTGGCGTATTTTGCAGATACTTTTAGGTGAAAAAGACAAGATTTGGTTAGTGATTTTATATGAGGAATTAAAGAGAGGACAGGGTCTAGTATAACCCCAAGACAAAGGGTCTGGTACGTGGGAGTAAAGATGGCATTGTGAACAGTGAACAGTGTGGGAAGATTAGGACCTCAGTGTTTGCCATTCTGAGTTTGAGAGGCAGTTGGAAGCATGTGCTAAAAGAGAGAGGGATAGATCTCAGGCAAAGAGATGATACTGAAATCCAAAATATTTTATTATGGTACCAAGTGAGGATTTATAGATGGAGAAGAGGAGGGGGCATAAGACTGAATCTTGGAGAACGCCAACAGACAGAGGGCGAGGTGAAGAAGTGGTGCCAGAGAAAGAGATGGTATGATGTGAACCATGAGAGTGCAGTGTCATGGATGCCAAGAGAGTGAGAATTTGGATAGAAGAGGGTGGTCAACAGTGCCAAAGGCAGCGGAGAGATCCAAAACAATTAGAACAGGGAAGTGGCCCTTTGACTTGGCGATGAGCAAGTCATTAGTGACTTTTATGAGAGCTGAGTCTGGGGAGTGACAAACTAGATTGGAAGGTGCAAAAAGGTAGTTGAAGGAAAAAAAATGGGTGGGGCAATTGTAGATGAGCAGCTTGAGCAGTTTTGAAGCCAGGGGAAGTAGAGATATTGGGCAATAGATTAAATGAAGAAGTAGAGTCAGATGAGGGATTCTTAAGAATGGGTGTAATAATGGTATGGCTGCCATTGACATAGTTGCCAGTTTTTAGGGAAAGGTTTAATATATGTGTGAGAGCTAGGATAAATGTGGTGGAGAGGATCGGGATATGTTGTGATGGAATAGGATCATGTGGACAGGTTATAAGGCGAGAGGCTGATAGTAGACTGGAGACATCGTCCTCTGTAACAAGGTCAAAGGTGTCCATAGTGGCCATGTTGAGAGGAGAATCTGTTTTGAATGTGTTCAATCTTATGTGGTTTGCAAAGGCCTCTGCCGTGAAAGAGAAAGTGGTGGAAGGTGGGGTGGGCAGAGAAGAGTTTTGAGTAGAGTGAACAAACGTTTGGGGTTGGAGAACAAATTCAAAATCAATGATGAGATATAGTGCTGTTTGGCAGGATTGAGGACAGAGAAAGTAAGAGCGCAAAATAAACTTGTAATGGAGAAAGTCTGCTGAGTTGCAAGATTTGCTCCATAATCTTTCAGCAGTGCAGGAGCATCTATGGATATAGCTGGTTTGTGAAGTGTGTTGTGGATGTGAATGAGGGCCTCTGTATGTGGTTATGGGGGTAAGAGTGTCAAGGGTGAAAGTAAGAGTCGGGTTGTACTGTGAGGTGGCTATGTCAGGGCAGGTGAGGTCTGCGAGAGGGTTGAGAACGGGTTGTAGCACAATGGAAATATGTGTTGGATCAAGTGCTTGTAGATTTCTTTGGATAATGATAGTTTGGACGGAAGAAGGGCTGTAAATGGAAGGTCTGGTGATGTTGAAGGTCTGGTGATGGTCAGGTAGAGGGAGTGGCAGATGACAAGGTTGATGGTGGTGCAGAGATTAGTAAAAATAAGGTCAACAGAGTCCATCACAATCAGTTGAGGACCATTGTGAGAGAGGGCAAAGGTGAGAGAAAGTAGTTCATAGGCAGCCAGGTTGGATTGTCAATAGCAATGTTGAAATTGCCAAGAACGAGAGAAGGAACATTGGAGGAGAGAAAGTGAGGGAGCCAGGTGGAAATCTGTGAATTTAAAGGATGGTTCATAGTGGATGGTTTGTGACAGGAGATAGGTATTAGGTTGTGGTAATTTTACTGTCCTGGGGCTGTGCGTGGCTGGCAGCAGGTGGAAATGATTGAGAGGTCTGGCTTCGATGATATATCTCCTGCAGCCAGTAGAAAAAGGAGTGAAGGTGAGGACATGGAAGTGGGACTTACAGAAGAGTTTCTCTTGTATGAATATGAATAATATTTTGTAAATTAGGTTACTTTTGTGGGACATTTGAATAAGTAATAGTTTATTGACATGCATCTACCTTATTCATAAGAGCAAACATAATAGAAGTTTTAACAGCTAGTTCAATTGATTGACTTTTTCCATGAATTTATCTAATGCAAATTCGTACGGCTGTGAGTTAAAGTAGACCGTCATATGGACCTATCCCCCTCAACAAAGTTGAACTAAGCCTCTAGTGTTATATAAATACATATACAGTGCAGAGATCACCTGACAAATAGTTTTACAGGACTTAAGATTTCATAGAGGGGCTCCCTCTTTCAAAATAGAGTGCTCATTACATTCCTCAAGACACTGGGATCAGTTCCAGTACATTTTTTTAGCCTTCCTTCCTGTCTGTAGAGCAACCAGAAACTGCAACCAGAAATTGCTGGTGCTGGTGGAAATTTCTAGCCACATCACTCAGAGCCTCCTGTTCTTCACATTAGAACATCTTTACCTTGGAAAAGAATGTGCCTACATGTCATGAAGTATGAAAGGCACTATGTGAATATCAAGTGCTTTTATAGAAATACAATGTATATGTTAGCTTCTGCTCCTTAGAGCAATAAATATCATTCACTTGTAGGGTCCCCCTGCAAATATGTGTAATGTGGTCAGAAATATGCATACAATCTGAAGATTGCTGTACAATATGAGAAGCCATTTTTGAGTCTGTAATCAAGCCTTTCCTGCTCTGTGGAACTAATTTGAAAGCACTGCCTCTCAACCTTTTTGCCCTGTTTAGTTTTTATTTATAGAGACATGCAAATCTCTTACACCTGACCAACCAGCAGCAAATGCTATCTAATACTCTTATCTTATAATTTCACCTATCCACCCACCATGCCAATGTACTTTGTATAAAAACAACATGAATCCTAGACTGTTGCTCAGGACAGGGTCTCCTACTTCTCTTGTATCTGTATATTTAAATTTTTATTGGAATAATCCCTTCTACCAATGATGTTATAATCTGAAACTATGTCCTCATAAACCATCTAGCAGTTGAAAGTATGGTACTTTGGATAAAAGCTCTATATAAATGTGAATAAAGAAATAATCAAACAAATAAAATAAATAAAAATGTTCAGACAGGAAAAACAATGCATGGTAGTAGATAATTAGCAGAACACCTTCCTTGCTAGATGTGCACAAATCCATGCCCCAAACAGCTAGCAAGACCATAGTCTGAAGTGGTAAGAGACCAAGAGGTGACAGACAAAAGGGTTCCCCACAATTGAACATTACTCCTATATCTTCAAATAAACCTTTAAGTTGTTAACATAGCTATACCAGATTTGCTTATTCCTTGCTCCATAAATCAATATTATCCTGCAACTATGTTAAGAGGACATGTTAGGAATTGAGGACACATGAACAGTGTCAGCATAACTGCTGGCCGGCGAGGAGACAACCCCAGGCACTGGGTCTGACGCAGCGCAGCGTGACCTAGCGGAGCCTGGAGCGCTCGTGATTGGCTGGGAGAGCGGAGGAGGGACATCCCACGGTTTCACGGGCTTCCTCCATCACTCTGCGCTGGCCATTGCCAGGATAGGAAGCTAGCGCGGCTGCACCCATGCCTTGGTGCCTGCAAATAAAGTACTGGGAAGAATTTCATTAACCCTGTCAGTTATAAGGCAGTGGGGGTCCCCTGTGCGTGAGTGTGTGCGTGATCGGTTTGCCCGAGGGTTGTGTGTTTGTGCGTGGGGACTTGTGTGGTCCTTGCCTTCATGGACTCTGGGGAGTTAGAGGCCCTTTTGGCCATGGTAAGCTCCAGAGCATTGTGTCATGGGGTTAGGTGGGTAAAGAATAGACTGGTTTCGGGGCATCTGGGGAGTGAGGGCCTTTCCACGGAGCCGCAGGCTCAGTCTGAAGTGGCTGCTAGCCTGAGTCCCGTGGGAGAGGTCACTAGCCCAGGCGGGCACCATGGCCTCACGGAGCCATGCAGCAGCAGCAATTCCGGCAATAGGGCCAACCGGAGGGCAGGGGCCACTGCAGAGAGGTCAGAGCAACAGGGAGGCGTGAACGAGGGCCTAGCCGTCGGGTCACCGCCCAGCACCTTGCCCCAAGGCCTGCACCGGACCCCAAAGTCCACTAACATCCCAGTTCAGTCCTGGTCCCAGGACTCTAGGGGTAAGAGTAAAAAGCCAGGGAGTTCTAAAAAGACTCCTACAGTTCATTGTTCAGCCCCGGCGGTCCCCACTGCTGCACCCACTGATGCTGTCATAGGTGTTGTGCAGGGACGACGCTCCCCCAGTGTTGAAACAGGCAAGGACATGGGATCCACAAGAGGAAAAAGAAACCAGGTGCTCGACGAGATGGCTATCGGCAGCAGACGTTCCAGTTAGACGACGTTCCAGTTACAGCCAGGGCGGAACGGCAGACCGGCCCCACCAGTGCTCGCGAAGCAACTAGCAGGTACAGTCCTTTGGCTTTTACTTCCACGCCAGCAAGGAGACAGACAGAAATCTCCTGACAAACAAGATAGGCCACAGTTTGACCGGTCACGACAATACCCTAGCTAAGGGGACGCAAGACAGGGTTAGTTACAGCATTGACCCAGCCCTTAAGCCCTTGGGTTCATTTGAGTCCCTAACCGGGATACAGGCATAGGAGAGCTAGCAATTGTTCTTAATGCGTGCCCAGATCCAGAGGCAGGTCCAGGTCCTGATGCAAGAAGTCATGTGGATGCAGCTGCATCTGCTCAGGAGCTGGCAGGGAGAGGAGCCCTCAGCGGACTAGGCGGGCAGAGACTCCCGTTCGTACGAGCGGCTAGAGTGTCCCTGGATGGTAGCTACCCCAGCATGATGGGAGTCAGGTGAGCATACAAGGGCTTTGGGGGTGGAGAGGTACGATGGCACGGCCCCTCCTTCCATGGCACCCCAGTTGCTTGCATCCCTGAAATCCCTTATGTGTGCTCACGATCTCCCAATTAGCGACAAGATAGCGGGCATGGGTGGGTTAACCCCCCCCCCCCCCGATATGGTAATCAACACTACTACCCTTCCGTCTGGCCCCCAAGGGGGGCTGCTCCCTTCCATACAGACTGGCTCTCCAGTCGGTACGAGGGGGAAGTCGAATTCGGCTGAGAGGCCGACCATTGTTTGCGCCCAAGAGAACCTTGGAGCACATTTGCCCCTAGAGGTCAAAGAAAAGATCTGGCGCAGGGAATTCCTCGAACCGTTCTCCTTATTGCCCATATCCCGCTTAGCGAATCCCCCAGAGCGTCTCTGTAGGGAGGGGGACGACCGTAAGAATTCCTTTAGGCGTCTTCCCCAGACATTCGACAACTGGCTCCAGGCCTTCTCAATCATGGCTTGCGTGCTAGGAGAATGGCACCCGTAGGAGATCAGGAATGCGTACCGGACCTACGGGGAGATGGCGTGGTGGCGGTATGATGAGGATTTCTGGTAATACGCAGCGTCTCAACCAAACATGGCGCGACAAGGCGGTAGCCTATTTGCTAAACATAACGGCCCCTATGCGCGCCATGCCGTCCTTTCGCGGGAACACAGACGGGGCAAGGAACCTTGCCTTGGGATTTGCCGCTCCTTCAACGACAGCAGCTGCAAATGGGCCCAAACTGTCGTTTTAAGCACTCATGCTCGGGCTGCCGCGGCGACCACCCGTTATCCAAGTGCAGCAGGACCAGGGAAGGTGCAAGAGCGGGGGAGTCCTCTCCAAAGAGGCAGGACTCCTATCCGGCTGGCCGTAATGCTGCCATGCCTAGAATGCTACGGTAGATTGCCTGGAAAGGCACGAGCAGCTACGCTGCTGAGGAAGGGTTTTCGGGATGGTTTTGAGATCCTGTGTTCCCTCTCTCCCTCCACCTCGCGTCC
The DNA here is from genome assembly GCA_027410445.1 of Discoglossus pictus. Lineage (NCBI taxonomy): Eukaryota > Metazoa > Chordata > Amphibia > Anura > Alytidae > Discoglossus > Discoglossus pictus. The sequence goes on from CM050163.1 coordinate 87,349,637, forward strand.
GAAGAATTTGAAGTCGGTTAGCGAGTTCCCTGGCGTGGCCTCGGAAAAGATTTGGGCGGAGGTGGGGCTCGGGAGGATGGCGGGTGAATTCTCCCTCCCCCAATCCAAAACTTGGTAATTTCCCCGTTGGGAATAGTGTCCAAAAAAGAGCCTGGAAAATTCTGCCTAATAGAGCACCTGTCCCACCCTCGGGGTGGCTTGGTGAACTACGGAATCGGTAAGGAATGCCCCACCGTGTCCTACGCGTCTTTTGACCGTGCCACGGGGCTTGTTAAGGCAGCCAGCGTCGGCGCCAAGATGGCAAAGGTGGATATTGAGTCTGCATTCCTGTTGCTCCCCGTTCATTATACATCGGCAGGATTAGAAGGTTTCGGCGCTTACCACAAAGGATCATGGGTAGCCACGGCATGGCCTGATTCATGGGTTTCTGGGGGCCTCACTTCGAACTCGGCCTTTCAGGAGTTATTCCCCATGGTAGCGGCGGTTCAGACATGGGGCACAGAGTTCAAGGATCGGCATGTTTGTTTTGGGTTGGCCTGCGAGGCAAAGGTTCAAGCTATTAATAGCCTCTCATCGTCATCATTGCCGGTAATACACCTTATACAGCGTTTGGTGCTCCTTTGGTGCTTGAGGACGAACATATGGTTGCAAGCGTTCCACGTTTTACGACCGTAGAACCGCATTGTTGATGCCCTTTTTAGGTTGCAGGAATCGCGTTTCAGGACACTGGCTCCAAGGGTGAAGGCGCAAGGCGAGGACATCCCCTCGGAAATCTGGGAGCTTGGAGCGGTCGGATAGTGGACAGGTTGGTGTTATGGTTGAGAAAGTCTAAGACGAATCAGGAGGGGAGTGGAAGAGAGGTGACCTTGAACAAAATTGGTTCCGAATGTTGCCCCCATGCGAATGGGAGGGAGTATTTACAACGGCGGCCACGAGCACCTGGCCCGCTGCTCATACATGCCAACGGGCAGGCATTTTCTCGGTTTCAGTTTACAGCAATCTTAAAGGCGTCGCTGGAGCACTTGGGTTTGGACCCGGCGGAATTCAGGACCCATTCCTTCCGTATCGGAGCCGCGACTGAGGCTGTGAGTTTAGGCTTGCCAACGGAAGTGGTTAAGAGGATCGGGAGATGGGAATCGCAGCGGAATAAGTCTTTTGTACGGCCCAGATGGGTTATCTAAATTAGACTTTCTGTGTGTTGCAGGTGGACAAAGACAGCTTTGGAACATCGGCCGTTCCTACATGTACTGGGCTCACATGTTAGCCACAATCACTAGGATTAACACAAAGCTGGGCATACCTGAAACGGACCTACAGGTACCATGGTTCTGGTTCCAAGGCTTGAGGTGGTCGCTGGTGCGAGGCTTGCTGGACAACTACGCTCATCCCTACGGTGACCCTTATATTACATAGTTACATAGTTACATAGTAATTAAGGTTGAAAAAAGACTTTCAGTCCATCAAGTTCAACCTGTTAAGATCTCCTCTGATCTGCAATATGCGGATTAGTTATTAATTAAATTATTGATTAAATAATTATTAATAGTATAGTATTGGAGGATGAATAAAGAGTTAGTCCATCAAGTTCAACCTTTTTAGATCTCTATTGATCTTTTTAATGTGGACTATTTATTATTATTGTTAATTGTTAATTGATCCAGAGGAAGGCAAACAGAAAAAAAAACCCTATTGAAACTTTGCCAATTGTCTCATAAGGGGGAAAAAAAGCAAAATTCCTTCCTGACCCCAGAAACTGGCGATCAAATTTCTCCCTGGATCAATATTCCTTGCTAGTTATCTAGGATAGCCTTGAATGCCCTCTTTATTCAAAAGTATATCTAACCCCTTTTTGAAGTTGTCTATCGAATTCGCTGTCACCACCTCCTTTGGTAGAGAATTCCACAGTTTAACCACCCTAACTGTGAAGAACCCTTTTCTTTGTTTAAGGTGAAATCTTTTTTCCTCTAACCTCAAAGGATGTCCTCTTGTCAGTTGATAATCTCTTGCTACAAAAAGTTCACTTGACAAAGCCTTATATTGACCCTGGATGTATTTATATAACGTAATCATATCTCCTCTTAGATGCCTTTTTTCTAGCGAAAATAAGTTTAATTTTGTTAGTCTTTCTACATAACTTAGCCCCTCCATTCCCCTTATTAGTTTTGTAGCCCTTCTCTGTACTTTTTCCAGCTCTAAAATGTCTTTTTTATGAGGTGGTGCCCAAAATTGTACTCCATATTCCAAATGAGGGCGTACTAGAGATTTGTATAGTGGCAGAATTATATCTTCTTCCCTGGCTTCTATACCCTTCCTAATACATGCTAATATTTTATTTGCCTTTGCTGCTGCTGCTTGGCTTTGAGCACTGTTACCTAGGTGGTTGTCCACTAGTACTCCCAAATCCCTTTCAATATCTGATACCCCTAGATTTGCTCCATTAAGATTATAGATTGCTTGGCTATTGTTCCTTCCCAAATGCATAACCTTACATTTATTTGTATTAAATCTCATCTGCCATTTAGCCGCCCATTTCTCTAATTTATGCAAATCCTTTTGTAGGGAAAGTACATCATTATCTGATTTTATTACCTTGCACAACTTAGTGTCATCAGCAAAAATGGAGACACTACATTCGAGTCCTACCTCAACGTCATTAATAAATATGTTAAAAAGGAGAGGACCTAATACTGAACCTTGAGGAACCCCACTTATCACATTAGACCAATCGGAGTATGTTCCATTTACAACAACCCTTTGCTTCCTGTCTTTTAGCCAGCTCTCGATCCATGAGCAGATATTTACTGCAATTCCTGTATCCCTTAGTTTGCTCACTAGTCTTCCATGTGGCACTGTATCAAATGCCTTTGAAAAATCTAAAAAGACTACATCCACTGAGTTGCCCTGATCCAAGTTCCTACTAACCTCCTCATAAAAACTAATTAGATTGGTCTGACACGACCTTTCCTTAAATCCATGTTGACTGCTACCTATGATCCTGTTCAAATAGACATATTCTTGTATTCTGTCCCTTATTAACCCTTCTAAAAGCTTCCCAACTACAGAAGTGAGGCTCACTGGTCTATAATTCCCCGGATTTGCTCTAGATCCCTTCTTAAATATAGGTATCACCTCTGCTTTTCTCCAGTCATCTGGTAGAGACCCTGTAGTGAGTGAGTCTTGAAAGATTAGATATAATGGTTTGGCTATTACAGACCCCAGCTCCCTCAGTACCCTTGGACGATTCCATCAGGACCTGGGGCTTTATTAACTTCACCTCCGCAAATGCGGCCCCTCGCTTCTCGAGGGTCCACATTTGCGGCCCGAACTACGTCCCTCGCTTCGTGAGGACGGAGTTCTTGTGAGCTCGCTTTGCGTGATGACGTGATGACGACTCGTAGTTTGACAACTATTATATGTGATAATCTATATTATGATTATATATGGATATAGAACTGATATATATATATATATATATATATATATATATATATATATATATATATATATATATAGTAAATAAATAGTACACCTGTGTTCACATTTGAATGTCTAAAACAAGTTTTAAAACCTGCTTACAGCTCAGAATTCCAAGAAAAACAGTTATTACACTGCATTCTGGGAAGTTGAACTGGGACATGCAAATGTGCCTCACTCTTCAATCCTTAGCCATTATAAAAAATTGCTTCCTTTAAGCTTATGCATGCTGTATTACACAGCTTTAATGCAAAGCCAAGGTTGGATTAAACATAGACTGAGTATCCTATCCATGTATAGCTGTCAGTGGCGGCTGGTGACTTTTCAAGTTGGAGGGGCGACAGGGCGAAACATAGCCACTCCCCCTTTTTTCAAACCACACCCATTTTTATAACTCCTCCCCTGACATCATAATGACCTTTATAAGCCCCGCCCAATGACCTTATACTTGTAAAGCCCATTGAAATTCATGATCAGCAATGCAGAAATGTCAAGAAGTAAAGTAACAATGTGTTAAATTCATTGGTATACAATATAGATTGAAAAAACTCATGTGACAAGACTACAGCAATATCATAATTGCACCTATACGCATTAACAGAAAAATTAAAGGAGTGACACCTACCATTAGTCGGCTCTTCTTCTCAGGGTATTCACTTTCAGTAAGTTGACCAACGAGTAGAAACAAATCTGCAGCCACATAGGGTTTGCACCTGGGGTTGAAAGAAAACAAGCAGATCAATCAGACCATTCAAGAACAAAACCATACTTAAAAAACATTAAAAGACCAAGTGGAACAATATAGGCCCCAAACATACCTTAGAAGACCAAGTGTGACCATATAGGCCCCAAACATACCTTAGAAGACCAAGTGGAACTATATAGACCCCAAACATACCTTAGAAGACTAAGTGGAACTATATAGGCCCCAAACATACCTTAGAAGACCAAGTGGAACTATATAGGCCCCAAACATACCTTAAAAGACCAAGTGTGACCATATAGACCCCAAACATACCTTAGAAGACCTAGTGTGACCATAGGCCCCAAACATACCTTAGAAGACCAAGTGGAACTATATAGGCCCCAAACATACCTTAGAAGACCAAGTGGAACCATATAGGCCTCAAACATACCTTAGAAGACCAATCAGCACTGTATAGGCCCAAACCAGTGGATCTTGGGATTCAAGAAAACAACAACATTTCACTTCTGTTTAGACAACACAATAATCAATGTCAAACAAACATGTTGAATTAGCATATGGATAACCATATGAGCAGTAACGCCACGCCAAGGCTTCAACAATTGTTACTGACCATTCACACACCTTTCATAGCTCCTTCCATATGCACACACCATTCATACTTTACTTACCACTAGTTATTTTTGGTAGTGAGGTGGTGCCATTTCTGAGAACTTTACGTACCCTTGAAGGTGCCTCCAATTTCTTCAAACCAATGCATTCAACCGCTCCAGGGCCATGGTGCTTCTTAAATACCTTTTTATCCTCTTCAATGTGGTGAAGCATCTTTCTGGTTCTTTAGTAGTCTTCGGTGTTGTAAGCAGGATTCCTTATAGCTTCACTCTCTCTGTTAAATTATGTAGATTAAATTGATGGTAAAGTTGGTGCAGAGCAACAGCACTTGTACAGACATGAAATTCTGGCTTCCCGTACACAAGTGACAGCTACCCTTGGAAGTGCCTCCAATTCCTTCAAACCACGCCAAGGCTTCAACTATTGTTACTGACCATGCACACACCTTTCATAGCTCCTTCCATATGCACACCCACACACCGTTCATACTTTACTTACCACTAGTTAGGTTTGGTAGTGTGAGGTGGTGCTGCTTAACGCAATTTATCTTTGCACACCCTGGGGATATGTATTCTTCCTTGCTTCAATCACTTGTATTTAAATTTTGCACGCCGATCTTTCAAAGAACAAAACTTCTCAATGTTTTTTTCATTGAAGTCTGGGATCTCGGAAATCAGTTGCTTTTCCATTGAGAGCATCGCCAATGCATTCAACCGCTCCAGGGACATGGTGCTTCTTAAAAAGGTTTTTATCCTCTTCAATGTGGAGAAGCATCTTTCTGATTCTGCAGTGGTAATCGTTGTTGTAATTAGGATTCTTAATAATTTCACTGTCTCTGTGAAATCATTCTGCAGATTCAATTGATGTAAAAGTTTGTGCCTAGCAACAGCACTTGTACAAGCATGAAAATCTGTCTTCCCATACAGAAGTGACAGCTCAGTGCGTAATTGTTCCTTCTTCAGTATTGGATATGCTTGCACAGTGTCTTCCAGAGCTTGGGTTGGAAAGCAAGTGTCATGGGTTTTATACAAGTCACTTTGAACAAGTTTGGCACTGACTAGGTGATTTGAAAATGAAAAACGTTCTTTTGCATGAACCACCACTATGTCACATACCTCTCTTGAAAGTTGTATCAAGGTTGAGATCTCTGCACTCCGTCTGTTGACTGTTACATCGCTCGGCAAACTTGCTTCTATCTCTTCAACAGAATTACGGATTTTCTGGATGCTGGCGACAAAGTCTTCTGGGACTTTTTTTATATAAACAGTATCCGTGTCTCGCTTCTGAAGCTGACTATAGAGGATGTCAACATGTGGCATTATTAAATGAAATAATTTAAGGAAGTAAAGGAACTCCCTGTCTTCCAGCATTCCAATGAAACCGGCGGCTTCACGTGTAGATGTTGGATCAAAGTTTAGACATCCTTCAATTGTCTGGAAACACTCAAGTAGCGCATCTCTGTTCTCGTAGATCACGTTCACGGTCCTAACGTTGAAGTTCCATCGTGTCGGTGCACCTCTTGGAAGTCTTCTACCAACTACCTCATCCAGAACTCCAGTCCTTTTTGGAGAGCATGAAAAAAAAGATGGTATGCCGCCTATGTTGGAAAAAAAAACTCGAACTCTTCCAATCCTTGAAACTGCTTTCTCCATTATTAGGTTCAGTTGGTGAGCATAGCAATGGACGTAGTGTGCGTTCGGGTACACGTCTTTTATTTTTCTTTGAACTCCTCCTTGATCTCCACGCATCACACTGGCACCATCGTAGCTTTGAGCTATGAGTTTCTTCTTGTCTTCTGGCTCTAGGAGAACAGTATTCAGACTTTCCAGCACAACAGCAGCAATCAAGTCTGCATCCGTTGATTTCATTTCCGTGAAGCCATCAAATCTTTCCACCACTTGATGCTTCTTGTCAATGTAGCGATAGACTACAACGCACTGTGTCCTAGCGGAAATATCGTTTTTTTTCATCCGCTTGGATTGCCACAAACTGGGCTTCCTTAAGCTCTTGGTGAATCACTTCCTTAATAACTTCATGCATGCAGTCCAGTAGCTCATTCTGCATGGTTTTGGACGTGCCCTTAAACACAGTTGCAGTCTTCAAATGCTGCACTATCGATACTGCCAACCAAATCCACCAGGCCTCGAAACACTCCTGGATTTAGCGATGTTTCACTCTCGTTGTGTCCTCTTAATGCCAGTTCAAAAGCGCCACAAAAGCGAACACAATCAATTATCTTGGAAAGGATGTACCTGTTCTTAGCCACTTCTTCGTTGTGTTTTTGAATACTGACTTGGTATCCTTGGTCCAGTTGAACTGCAATGTTCGCCTGTCCAAGCATCTCAAACTTGATCCTGTTATCCAAGTGAGCTTTAGAACTTTTGTGTTTCGCCAATTTGTCAGCTAGATGTTTTACGTCAGTCACTCCAGTTTTGGTCCAAGCAGCGTCACCACCAAATAGGATGCATGGGAAACAATATAAGGCCTTCCTAGAAACGCTTCCACAAAGCCAGTCGTTCTTCTTGTACCATTCAGTATTGAAAGTACGGATATATTGCTTCCTTCTATCTCTTGCGATTTGCTGCAGATTTATCTCTGGTTGGTCAGGTCCTAACCATTTTACTTCCACCTTCTCCTCATAGGTTAGGGTGCCGAAAGGCTTCACAAGCAGAGAGTCAATAGTATTCATTTCTGATACCAATAGAAGAAAGAGATCACGGTATATTAATTTATATTATGTCACAAAATTACTTTAAAATAACAGTGTGTTGAATTCATTGGTATACATTACAGATTGCAAACCCTCATGTGACAAGACTACATCAACATCAAATTTGCACCTATACGCATGGACAGAAAATGAAAAGCAATGATACTCACCAACAGTTGACTCTCCTTCTCGGGGTATTCACGTCCAGTAAGTCAACCAACGAATCCAAACAAATCTGCTTCCACAAATAGTTTGCACCTGGGAAGTGATAGAAAACAACAAAAAAACCATTTGAACGTTCAAGACCCAAACCGTAACTTTTAAAACCTTAAAAGACCAAGTGTGACCATATAGGCCCCAACCGCACCTTAAAAACCTTAAATAACAAATTGGGACCATATAGGCCTCAACCGCACCTTAAAAACCTTAAATAACAAATTGGGACCATATAGGCCCCAACCGCACCTTAAAAACCCTAAATAACAAATTGGGACCATATAGGCCACAACCGCACCTTAAAAACCCTAAATAACAAATTGGGACCATATAGGCCCCAACCGCACCTTAAAAACCTTAAATAACAAATTGGGACCATATAGGCCCCAACCGCACCTTAAAAACCTTAAATAACAAATTGGGACCATATAGGCCCCAACCGCACCTTAAAAACCTTAAATAACAAATTGGGACCATATAGGCCCCAACCGCACCTTAAAAACCTTAAATAACCAATTTTGACCATATAGGCCCCAACCGCACCTTAAAAACCTTAAATAACAAATTGGGACCATATAGGCCCCAACCGCACCTTAAAAACCTTAAATAACAAATTGGGACCATATAGGCCCCAACCGCACCTTAAAAACCTTAAATAACAAAGTGGGACCATATAGGCCCCAACCGCACCTTAAAAACCTTAAATAACAAATTGGGACCATATAGGCCCCTACCGCACCTTAAAAACTCTAAATAACAAATTGGGACCATATAGGCCCCAACCGCACCTTAAAAACCTTAAATAACAAAGTGGGACCATATAGGCCCAAATTGTACAAAAAAAAAAAAAAAAAAAAATATATATATATATATATATATATATATCAATTGATATCAATACATCTCAATAAATAAATATATAGATATATATATATATATAAATATATATATATCAATATATATATATGAATATATATAAATATATATATATATATATATATATATATATATATATATATATATATATATATATATATAAATATATATATATATATATATAAAAAAAATATATATATATATATATATATATATATATAAATATATATATATATATATATATATAAATATATATATATATATATATATATATATATATATATATATATAAATATATATATATATATATATATATATATATATAAATAAATATATATATATATATATATCACACACATACACATAAAAAATACACATAAATATACATAAACATATACATAAAACAATATATATTAATTGATATTTATTATTTGATTAATTGATGTACTTTATAACTTATTTTATTATATTGTTCATGTATTTCTATTACACATTATTTTTTATACATATTACAGTGCTATTTTTTGGCTATACATGTTACAGGATATTATCCTATGACATGTATATCACATAAATAGCCCTGTAATATGTATAATACATACAGGGTCAAACAAGTTCACACTAACCTTTTGTTCCCTTACAGGCTTCCATACCTGCTTGCTGATTTGCTAATTTTTTAAAGACTCTCATTGGTTGAAATCGATGTCAATCAAAAATTTCAGCCATTCAGAGTCCTTCAAAAATTAGTATATAAAGCAGACCGTGGGAAAAAATCAATTAATCGCGGGTGGGGCTCCTTGTAGGAGGAGCTCTGTTAGTTTGTTGTTTTTTTTTTTTAGAGCGTCAGGTTTTTTTTGGTGGAGGCCTCTTTCAATGGGCCAGAATGGATGGATGGACAATGGCTTCAATCAAGATTGGATTATTTTTGGGCAATGGCTTCAATCAAGATTGGATTATTTATTTGACCAGTGGCTTCAATCAACATTGGATTATTTATTTGACCAGTGGCTTCAATCAACATTGGATTATTTATTTGACCAGTGGCTTCAATCAACTTTGGATTATTTATTTGACCAGTGGCTTCAATCAACATTGGATTATTTATTTGACATGGGCTTCAATCAACATTGGATTTTATGACATGGGCTTCAATCAACATTGGATTATTATGACTATCCAGGTCATAGAGGGCAGAAGGCCAACGCTGGAGGGGTCAATTTGACAGGTAAGTATGTGCTGTTGTTTATTTTATTTTTATTATTGTTTGTTTAATATGTATGTGCTGTTTACTTTATTTGTATAATTGTATTAATGTTTTTACTGTATTGTTTTTCCCTTACCTTATTTTTATTTTATCTTTAAAAGTGACAGGCACATGCACATGCCTGTTACTTCTAAAAATGGAATAAAAATAGGGGGGGGGGGGGCTGCGAGGTAGGTAGTTGGATCAGGGTGGGGTCGGTCACGCTCAGGCGCCCATCGGTCTGTCAGTGGCCGCGTAGGCCACGATCAGGGGTGGCACAGGCCTCATGGGGGTGATCATCCACCCCCATGTGACCTGTGCAACCCCGCTCACCGCCCGAATACCCCGACCACCGGGATCGGGGTAATCGGGCGGTGGCATAGCATAGGCCACATCAGGGTGGTGGTGATCGGGTCTCGGGGGTGGCACAGGCGACATGGAGGTGATCAGGAGAGGCACAGGCCTCATCATGGGGGTGATCCGATCACCCCCATGTGGCCTGTGCCACCCCGCTCACCACCCGACTACCCCGATCCCGTGATCGGGGTAATCGGGTGGTGGCATAGCATAGGGTAGGCCTGATCGGGGGTGGCACAGGCCACATGGGGGTGATGGCTGGGGGTGGCACCAGGCATTGCAGGCCTAGGGTCGTCGGTGGTAGGTAAGTTGGTGGGTGGCTGGGTAGTTGGCAGGCCAGGCAGGCATAGTGGGGTAACTGGGTGATCCTACCTTTTATTAGGGGCTACTAGGGGTTTGGTTTGGCCAGGGGCAGGGCAGGTGCCAGGTAGACTTACTGTTAGGCAGGCTGTAGAGCAGATGTGAGTAGTTTCAGCCAGGGAGGTCTCTCAGTCTCAGCGTGACCAGGGTCAGGAAACAGAAAGGGGGAAGGGACAGGCAACTGGTGGTTTTATTGACTGTATCAGTCAATCAAAAAGTAAACTTGAGGCCCTATTAGCTGGCGGAACTCAGGGCTAACGGTCTGGGTGGGTTTACAATGTTCTCTTGGCAACTGTACAACCTTCCATCATTGATTGGTCAATGATGGAAGACTGTCAGTCATTAAATTGATACATTTATGACCGCCCATGCATATCGTCACTGTGCTGGTGGGCGGCATGTATTAACGGTCAGGGGGCCAGGCCAGGCCTCATTGAAGAGAAGAGTCTAAAGGTTAGTGTACTTTACTAGTGTAATATGATCACACAGGGTGCAGGGCGCTACAATAGATACACAGCAGCATTAGTTAATGTAGCGCAAGGGGTTATCTTAGAGTGACAGTGTCCCTGGGAATAGTTTACTAACTTTACTTCATTTTATTACTGTATTAAGACTTGAATGATGATGTACACCTTATATTTAATTGTTTTTGGGTTATTACTAATACATTGTTGTGTTTTTTTATTGCAGGGTCACGAAAATATTTGGGGGGGGCGTTTGCCCTGACGCCCCAATGGACGGGCCGCCCCTGACAGCTGTACAATTTTTTTTACAAAAAATACCTATATATATATATATATATATATATATATATATAGGTAAATATATATATATATATAGGTGTATATATATATATATATATATATATATATATATATATATATAGGTAAATATATATATATATATAGGTGTATATATATATATACGGTATATACGGTATTTATAAAGATATATAGATATATATTTTTTAATTTATAGTCTATATATATATATATATATATATATATATATATATATAGGTAAATATATATATATATATAGGTGTATATATATATATATATATATATATATATATATATAGGTAAATATATATATATATATATATATATATATATATATATATATATATATATATATATATATAGACTATAAATAAAAAAATATATATCTATATATCTTTATAAATACCGTATGTATTTATTTATTTTTACCCCACAGGGGGGGGGCACAATTATTTTTTGCACTAGGGCCCACCGTTCACTAGCTCTGCCGCTGATGAAAACATATTGTGTATGTGTACAGGGAGATGAAATGAGAGGGCAATTAACATATTCAAGAAATGTGAATGGGGTAAATTAATTTAATAATTACATCAATAAGGGGTTTCAGATGATAGCTGTAAGTCTACGAGTAATCAATCTAGTACTGCACTTGGGGAAAGCACTATGGAAACCGGATTCAAAGCTCAATGGGCCCTCCATTTTTTGCAATGTGTTATACTAAATATGTCTTTGCCTGGAAATGAACTTAGTAGCGCTAAGGAATATTTTGGTGCATTAGAAATGATCTATAATAATATAGTGCACACATTGCAAAAAGAATAAACCAAGTTTACTGGGATGGGGGGAAGGTAACTAATTAAGGTTAATAAAAGACAAATTATCCACTAAATAGTTGTCCATTTTATAGAATACAAATCTATGAAAGAAAGAATAACATTTCAGAGGCTAATAACAACAGTGGTAACAAAAAATAAAGATTAAAAGCATTTTTACTTAAATCCCCCAACGTCTGTTTAACACATGCCCAGGGGCAAGCGACAGATAATTAAAATGTGAAAATAATTAATATAATGAAAGGATTTATAAACAAACTAGATCCTGGATTTGCTTGTTTTGTTTTAGAAAAATAAACAACCTTTTCTATTTTAATTTAACTTTTGTAACCTTTCAAAGTTAGAATTTCCTCTCCCCCTCACTTTGCTTCGGCCTAGATGTGAGGTGATATAAGGCACGAGTCTAAACAAGGATCAGGTCAGGAAGAGGGCAGTTCACAAGTTTGTTAAGCAGTATATTTAGAAAACAGTAAAATCTTTCTTCCTTTTCCCCTTTGTCTGTTCTTTGCTCTGTGAATTACACTTCCTTCAGATTTACTGCTGCAGGGCAAATACTTTGAAGAGGCGACTCCTTTAAGGCAACTAATCTGATGACCCTCAACTGGCTAAAGGTGAAGAAAAAAACAGTATCTCCTTCCTCTTCAACTTTACAATATAGTTTCAAATATTGCAAATCAGAACACAACTCTCCCTATAAAGTACCACCTACAGCATAATTCAGTCAAGGGGATTGTGCTTCGGTAGTGGTATAGTGTTCGATAGTGTTGGAGCTTTATGAATAAAGAGTAATAATAATGCCTCCAAATGACAGAATTGTGGAAGACTAATGTTGGCATAATACTATCAATACTGAGTTTGCAGTTGATTATTACTCCAGAACTGACATTATTATTTTTTTCCATCTTCCATGAACTACAATACAAACCGAATGCTGATAGTCTTGGTAACCAAAATAAAGTTTGCCAAATATGTAAAAATGTGGATCCGTTTTATTGGCCAGAAATGGAATCTCTACTGAATAATACAGCTGAAAAAGAACATGTTTTTATGCAATTGTTTGGTCAATTACAATTAAATTGTATAATAAATATAAATAAAATAAATATCAATAAATAAAATATGTACATTGATACATATACATATGGAAAATGAAAATTAAATAAAAACATAATACTGTACAGAATATTTCATAGCTAAAGACTAATTACCGTACTATTTTTGTTCAGGGGAATATTTGTTGTGTCTGTTCCTTTTATTTGATTGGATGAAGTGGTATGCAACTTTCATAAATTCTATTGACACAAGCAGACATTTCTCTGAAATTAGGGTAGGAGAGAGAAGAGATCATGGAAAAGTGAGCATAAGGAGTGGAATAAGGGAGAGTGGGATTTCAGTATAAAACACTGTGTAGGTGGCAATAAAGTGCCGTATTGCGTATTTCATTTCATCAGTTTATTTGGATTATTGAAACTTTTCTTAAGAAATATATTAAACTTCCTAATTAGGCTTTAAATATTTACATCTATCAACAATATACTGTCAACAATATTCTTGCTACTTTGTAATTGCTCTGTGATGTCCTTTATTGTATGTCATTGCTAAATAAATAAATATACATATTTTTATTATTAGTAGTAGTATTTGATATTTTCAAAAGACTCTGAAAATAATCCAAGATATATTTTTTTTTTCATGTATCAAAGGTGAGTGAGTCCAAATTTTATTATAGTATACAAAGCCCACTATAGTTTAGAAAAAAAAACGTCATAATAATAACCTAATGAAATTAGCAGCTATGTAAACCAAGGGTATAAAAGCAGTTTTTTGAAACTCTTAATCTTAGCATACTCTGCTAGCATCTAGGAAGAAAGCAGCAGTTGATGTTTGTAGTTCGATCATTTGCTACAGAGCATGTGGACTGTAGACACAAGCAGTGATCTTTTAATGTTTATGAATTATTGTGTACCTTGAAAAGTGTTTACATTTTACCAGGAGCATCATCGACCAATCTATAGAGGACAAGTAAAAACATAATTTGTGCAGTCTACTTACACAAGCATATAGATAGATAGATAGATAGATAAATAGATAGATAGATTATTATTATTACATTATATATATATATATATATATATATATATATATATATATATATATATATATATATATAAATATCTCTTATAGTGGGCTGTAGAGTGATAGAAGCCCTCCACTGTATATTTGTAATTCTATTTGGTCTCCTGGTTTGTACATAATCCATCCGGTACGGCACTTAAAGATGTGAAATAGAGCTAGCATATACTTAAAAGGCTTAAAAATGTATATATTTTTTGGATTAATAGATTGAGTGTGCATTGTGGTCTCATTTGCATGTTCCCACCAAGTTTCCCAGAGTGCAGTGCATCAACTGTATTTCTGAGAAATTTAAGCAGGAAATAAGTGTATTAACTTATTTTTAGGCATTGAAATAGAATCAAAAATGTACTATTTATTGTTTGCACTACTATAAATATATATATATATATATATATATATATATATATATATATATATATATATATATACATATATATATATATATATAAAGAGTGAGGTAGCTGTTATAGACTTGATAAAGAGTAATATATTCTCGGTAGCTTGTCAGATAAAATAAATATGTTTGCCCAATAAAAAAGTTGTCACCTTAACATGCAATACTCTGATTAATCAACTATATATATATATATATATATATATATATATATATATATATATATATAAATTCAATACATATAATATATAATGAGTTGGCACTGAAGGGGGGCCCTCCACACACTAGCTCCGCCACTGATCATAATCCAGCCTGCTTCTAAGCTCCATGATTCAACTCAGGCAGAGCTAGCCATGCCCCAATGAGGTGAAAATAAGTTGCTCTGCTTGAGGAGAAAACAGACAATTAAAAATAGAAGAAAAATATGAACTTTTATTTATTTTAAACTGTATACTGTTTTAATAGTCTGTGCACAACAAAGAAATACATGTGGTTGTTTAATGCATTTTTTTTAAATGCATTTTAAAATAACATTGTACATCACCATGTTCTTATAATTATGTATAACTCTTTTCTGTATCAGACTACATACTGTCCTTGCTTTTGAAGTGTATGATAAGCTAACCCATTTTTAACCACTTAAACACTAAAGGTCTTGCAACACACGACCCAGAGCAAATTGTTGCAGCCCTGTTCAGCGCTGCAGGGTCTAAGTGCCATTTACATGTGTCTCAGGTGACATATTGCATGAGTAAGATCTTCCCTATCACTCAGCAAGTACTCTAGACTGGCTGTGAAGCTCATTTGTAATGACAAGTCAAAAGAAAGACACTGGCGTGATTTATCCAGAGCTCTGACAAAGTCATGTTCCTAGTTTAAGTGTTTTAGTGCAAAGGTTTCTTAAAGCATGCTCAGCACACACATCTTTTCCCAGGGAAAACAATGTTGCTCACATTCCATGGTGTCTTTCTGACATCCCAAATACCAGATAAAAACCTTAGGGGCAAATACCACAAATATCTGAATATGCCCCTCCAAGGAAAACTTAGATTATTTATACATCATTTTATTATTAGTTCAGCGTTGAAAATAAATGGGGGGGTTTTGGTAATATGTGCTCTCATAAAGTGGAAATTTACTATTATATTTAATATATTTTTTATTATTATTATTATTATTAACTTTTATTTGTAAAGTGCCAACATATTCTGTAGCGCTGTACAAGGGATAAGAACAAGGAAGAATACCAAGTTAACAAACTGCAGAAAATGGAGAGCTCTGTTTGTAGTTTAGAATCTTTGTAGAAAGTGTTTTTTTCCAAAGCACCCTACAGGATTGGAAACTCGCTGCATACAATCTAAAGGGAATGGAAGAGGCAGATGCCTGGACAATAATAAACAGATAAGCAAAAGCAAGGGTCAGGAAGGAAGTGAAAGTTTAATTAGGTAGGAAGGTGTACAAAGTTAGAAAGGTTTATCATTTAGTAGGAGAGGAAAGGCATCTGATTGAAAGTCATTTGAGGTGAGTGACTCTAGTATGTAATATTGTATCTGCCCCTAGTGGTCAGATAGTATAACTTGTAAATGGGAATGTCAGCTGAGGGGCCTAGGTTAGGCGATATATCTCCAAAAGCCAGCAGAAGAAGGAGAAAGAGAGAGAGAGGAGATGGGAATGGGACTTGCAGAGGTGTTTCTACTTACAAGCTTTAGAAGAGGGAGGAGATAGTGACTGGAGGAAGGAGAGTAGCTCATGGGAGCATAAAAGAGGAGAGGAGAGCATAGAAGGTGAGATGATTATGTTGGAGACATGATGTGGAAAAGTTGAGAAGAAAAGACTGAAGAAAAGGCAGGAGGTTGTTAGGAAGGAGAAGGCACGAGTAAACATTGTGTAAAGGATTAATTAGGAATAGTTAGCAGGTGTTGCTAATTGATCACTTGATCAGCTATATTACATTTGTGTGACTCAATAAGTTAAGAGTAACCATGGGCTGGGAGGAAGAGAGAGTGAGGCCCAGGATGTAGTGTGGTGGCTGTGAGAAGAATTAGCATAAGTTATTTCACAGCAAAAAAGCAATAAAACCAGGCTTTGGGGGTAGGAAGCAGGCAAGATAAAGGGGGTTTCAGAAAAAAAAGCATAGGTTTAGATTTGCCAAGTGAAAATTTCTGTCTTCTAAAAATCATATCAGATAAACATTCATATAAATATTGGTAATACTGTAAGCGCATATAATAAAGTTGAGATGCTTCCCCAGTGTCTTTGGATACCTTCAATAAAAGCGTGCAGGCAGTGTGTGTGTTTCCAGGATCAGAGAGAAAACTGGCAAATGTTTGCAAGTTTTCAATCTTGGATGGTGCTTGGGAAAAAGCAGCATGTACCAAAGATATTAAGGGCCCTTCATTTTCTGTTTTTCTTTTACTCAACCCTTGTATAGCTCTACTGAATATGTCGGCGCGCTACAAAAAAGGATAATACTAATAATGTTCTGTTGGAAACTTCAGCTACACAAGATGGTTGGGGATCTCTTTGGGACTGAATGTGAGGGGAGAAATGACTGCCCCTATACTGAGCAATATGAGTGGACTAAATAAGTAATTACATAGGAGGACTGTTTTCAATCCTAAATAAAGTTAATATGGTGCAACAAATGTACTGTCCAAAATTGATCTGTGTCTAAACAAAATCTTCAAAAATATAGAGCATTGAGAAAAAAATGGTTTAACATGTTCCTTTCATTTTCTAGCCTAGCCATGAACTGAACGTATGAGCATGGTGTATGCCAATAAGGGCATTATTTGATCCCTTTTGTGTAGATATCTCAGTTTATAAGAAGGAAAATAGGAAATTGACCAACCCTATCTCAAACAGATAACCTTAACTATCTACAACTCTTAAGCAGAATCTAACATCCTAAAAGTGTTACACATACATTCGACACTTTCAGCTCGTTGGATTTCCCCAAACCCATACAATAATATTTGTGATAATCAGACATCTTATTTAAACTTTCTAGTTTTTGATGCCAATTCAAAGGTTTGTAACCGACTGCAGCTCAGATTATCCCGTAATCTCTGCTTTAATTCTTGAGAAATGCAGTGAATTTACAAACATAGGGCCCTATTAAATTCTCCCTCATAGTTCTCTCGGTGCTCGCAAAAGGCAGTTTTCCTGCTGTTTGCGAGAACCGAATCTCTCGCAGCCTGCTTTACGATATGACTGCGAGAAAATGGCCGAGAATAGGCTCCGAGAGAGCTACGTAGCCTTAAATCTATGCACGAGTCTCGCATATCGTAAGAATCCCTACGTGGACAAAAAGTCCACGCAAGGGATCCGAAAGCCTCTACGTGCTGCCTCGGAACAGCCCGAGACAGCAGTGTGAGGCTCCCCCCTGCACCCTATACACATCCCCATGCTGCAGGGGTCTCTATCGGGACCCCTGCAGCACCCCCACATTAACCCCTTGCAGCGGGGGTCCCCGATCTGCATAGATCAGGCCCCCCGCTGCATTTAAAACTTTTAAATTTCCCGCCGCGGCTCCTTAAAGGGACCGCGGCACACTATTACCCAATCCCGGCCGCGGCACTTAAAATTAACCCCCCTCTATGCTGGGGGTCCCCATCGGGACCCCCGAAGTGTCCCCACATAAACCCCCTGCAGCGGGGGGCCCCGATCGGCACCGATCGTGACCCTGCTGCAATTCAATTTTAAATTTCCCGCCTCGCGGGTCCTCAAAGGACCGTAAAGGTCCTGAAAGGACTCGCACTAAAAATATTAACCCCAGGCAACTATAATTACCCCATTAACTCATGGTGGTCAATCCAGACCACCATAAGGCTCTATTTAACCCATTAACTCATGGTGGTCAATACAGACCACCATAAGGCCTAAATTAACCCATTAACTCATGATGGTCAATCCAGACCACCATAAGGCTCTATTTAACCCATTAACTCATGGTGGTCAATCCAGACCACCATAAGGCCTAAATTAACCCATTAACTCATGATGGTCAATCCAGACCACCATAAGGCTCTATTTAACCCATTAACTCATGGTGGTCAATCCAGACCACCATAAGGCTCTAATTAACCCATTAACTCATGGTGGTCAATCCAGACCACCATAAGGCCTAAATTAACCCATTAACTCATGATGGTCAATCCAGACCACCATAAGGCTCTATTTAACCCATTAACTCATGGTGGTCAATCCAGACCACCATAAGGCTCTATTTAACCCATTAACTCATGGTGGTCAATCCAGACCACCATAAGGCTCTATTTAACCCATTAACTCATGGTGGTCAATACAGACCACCATAAGGCCTAAATTAACCCATAAACTCATGATGGTCAATCCAGACCACCATAAGGCTCTATTTAACCCATTAACTCATGGTGGTCAATCCAGACCACCATAAGGCCTAAATTAACCCATTAACTCATGATGGTCAATCCAGACCACCATAAGGCTCTATTTAACCCATTAACTCATGATGGTCAATCCAGACCACCATAAGGCTCTATTTAACCCATTAACTCATGGTGGTCAATCCAGACCACCATAAGGCTCTATTTAACCCCATCAGTCCCATAAGGGTATATTATTACCATTATGGGCCTGTTACAACCCAACATTAACCACATAAGTGCCATGATAGTCCTCAAGGACCATCATGACACTAACTACAAACACTACACTATAACCCCCAATAAACCATTTAATCTAAACTAACCCCCCTCTACACTAATCTATTAACACTTACACTACCTACCTACACTACCTACCCCCTAATAAACCTTCCCACCACTCTAATTACAAAAAATAAAAAAACCTACAGCACAGAAAACAAAAAACCTACAGTACAAAAAACAAAAAAACCTACAGTACAGAAAACAAAAAACAATTACAACCCCACCACCCACTACAGAAAACAAAAAAATACATTACAACCCCACCCCCCACTACAGAAAATAAAAAAATTACACACCTGAAAAGGAAAGACAGATAAACACAATACAATACATACATATAATACATTACATACATTACATACAATACATGACATTACATATAATATATTAAATATAATATATTACATATAATATATTAAATATAATATATTACATATAATATATTACATATAATACATTACATACATTACATACAATACATGACATTACATACATTAAATATAATATATTAAATATAATATATTACATATAATATATTACATATAATACATTACATACATTACATACAATACATGACATTACATACATTACATATAATGTATTACATATAATATATTACATATAATATATTACATATAATATATTACATATAGTCCTAATCAAATACCCCCTATCTATCTAACATACAATCTATTTAATTTAAAATAAATCCTAACTATATCAAATACATCCCCCTATCTATCTAATATACAAAAAATCCTAACTACATACACAGACCATTATTCTAAAGTAAAATAAAATAATTACAGTCCTAACTACATACACAGACCCTAATTCTAAGCTAAAATCAATAAATTAAGACCACTTACCTTTAAGATGTTGCTTCAGATCACTAACCTATGGGTCAAACAAAAAATAAAAATTAGTACAAAACATTAACATCAAATAAATAAACATTCTATACATTCTAAATATTCAACTCACCTTTACAGCATGTCCAGTCACTGTTTAGCTCTTCCGGCGCGGCCCTGTTAAAAAAAAAACACAATACATGAATACATGAATACAATATATAAACAATAAATAAAATACACAAATAAACATCTAAATATACATTTCACTTACCTACCCGCGATGTCCCCGGCCTTCTCTCCTTCAGCCCCGGCTGGGCCGCGGAACCATTCGCGCTCTAAAAAAAAAAAAAGAAAAAAAACTAACGGAGGTCTGCACTGGCAGACCTCCCCGACGCTACTGAACCTCCCGGAGTCGTTTCCGGGAGGAAATTGGCATTGGCGGCTTGTGATTGGCTGAAAAAGCTGTCTATCAATTTCAGCCAATCAAAAGTCGTCAATGTGTGAGCCAATCAGGATGGGATACACCCCAATATCCCACCCTGATTGGCTTAAACACTTGTCTATCTTTCTGGGAACCAATCACAACGCTCAGATGCCTTCAGCCAATCACTATGGGATACACCCCCACGGAGTGATTGGTAGAAGACATCTGCGCATCCTGATTGGCTCCTACATTGACGACTTTTGATTGGCTGACAGCTTTTTCAGCCAATCACAAGCCGACAATGCCAATTTCCTCCCGGAAACGACTCCGGGAGGTTCAGTAGCGTCGGGGAGGTCTGCCAGTGCAGACCTCCGTTAGTTTTTTTTTTTTTTTTTTTTAGAGCGCGGATGGTTCCGCGGCCCAGCCGGGGCTGAAGGAGAGAAGGCCGGGGACATCGCGGGGAGGTAAGTTCAATGTATATTTAGATGTTTATTTGTGTATTTTATTTATTGTTTATATATTGTATTCATGTATTCATGTATTGTGTTTTTTTTTTAACAGGGCCGCGCCGGAAGAGATAAACAGTGACTGGACATGCTGTAAAGGTGAGTTGAATATTTAGAATGTATAGAATGTTTATTTATTTGATGTTAATGTTTTGTACTAATTTTTATTTTTTGTTTGACCCATAGGTTAGTGATCTGAAGCAACATCTTAAAGGTAAGTGGTCTTAATTTATTGATTTTAGCTTAGAATTAGGGTCTGTGTATGTAGTTAGGATTTTTTGTATATTAGATAGATAGGGGGATGTATTTGATATAGTTAGGATTTATTTTAAATTAAATAGATTGTATGTTAGATAGATAGGGGGTATTTGATTAGGACTATATGTAATATATTATATGTAATATATTATATGTAATATATTATATGTAATACATTATATGTAATGTATGTAATGTCATGTATTGTATGTAATGTATGTAATGTATTATATGTAATATATTATATGTAATATATTATATGTAATATATTATATTTAATATATTATATTTAATGTATGTAATGTCATGTATTGTATGTAATGTATGTAATGTATTATATGTAATATATTATATGTAATATATTATATTTAATATATTATATTTAATGTATGTAATGTCATGTATTGTATGTAATGTATGTAATGTATTGTGTTTATCTGTCTTTCCTTTTCAGGTGTGTAATTTTTTTTATTTTCTGTAGTGGGGGGTGGGGTTGTAATTTTTATTTTTTCTGTACTGTAGGTTTTTTTGTTTTTTGTACTGTAGGTTTTTTGTTTTCTGTGCTGTAGGTTTATTGTTTTTTGTAATTAGAGTGTTGGGGAGGTTTATTAGGGGGTAGGTAGTGTAGGTAGGTAGTGTAAGTGTTAATAGATTAGTGTAGAGGGGGGTTAGTTTAGATTAAATGGTTTATTGGGGGTTATAGTGTAGTGTTTGTAGTTAGTGTCATGATGGTCCTTGAGGACCATCATGGCACTTATGTGGTTAATGTTGGGTTGTAACAGGCCCATAATGGTAATAATATACCCTTATGGGACTGATGGGGTTAAATAGAGCCTTATGGTGGTCTGTATTGACCACCATGAGTTAATGGGTTAATTAGAGCCTTATGGTGGTCTGTATTGACCACCATGAGTTAATGGGTTAATTTAGGCCTTATGGTGGTCTGTATTGACCACCATGAGTTAATGGGTTAATTTAGGCCTTATGGTGGTCTGTATTGACCACCATGAGTTAATGGGTTAATTTAGGCCTTATGGTGGTCTGTATTGACCACCATGAGTTAATGGGTTAATTTAGGCCTTATGGTGGTCTGTATTGACCACCATGAGTTAATGGGTTAATTAGAGCCTTATGGTGGTCTGTATTGACCACCATG
Organism: Discoglossus pictus; assembly: GCA_027410445.1. Lineage (NCBI taxonomy): Eukaryota > Metazoa > Chordata > Amphibia > Anura > Alytidae > Discoglossus > Discoglossus pictus. The sequence continues at coordinate 87,372,225 of CM050163.1, forward strand.
AGTTAATGGGTTAATTTAGGCCTTATGGTGGTCTGTATTGACCATCATGAGTTAATGGGGTAATTATAGTTGCCTGGGGTTAATATTTTTAGTGCGAGTCCTTTCAGGACCTTAACGGTCCTTTGAGGACCCGCGAGGCGGGAAATTTAAAATTGAATTGCAGCAGGGTCACGATCGGTGCCGATCGGGGCCCCCCGCAGCAGGGGGTTTATATGGGGACACTTCGGGGGTCCCGATGGGGACCCCCAGCATAGAGGGGGGTTAATTTTAAGTGCCGCGGCCGGGATTGGGTAATAGTGTGCCGCGGCCCCTTTAAGGAGCCGCGGCGGGGAATTTAAAAGTTTTAAATGCAGCGGGGGGCCTGATCTATGCAGATCGGGGCCCCCCCCTGCAATGGGTTTATGTGGGGACACTTCGGGGGTCCCGATGGGGACCCCCAGCATAGAGGGGGGTTAATTTTAAGTGCCGCGGCCGGGATTGGGTAATAGTGTGCCGCGGCCCCTTTAAGGAGCCGCGGCGGGGAATTTAAAAGTTTTAAATGCAGCGGGGGGCCTGATCTATGCAGATCGGGGCCCCCCCCTGCAATGGGTTTATGTGGGGACACTTCGGGGGTCCCGATGGGGACCCCCAGCATAGAGGGGGGTTAATTTTAAGTGCCGCGGCCGGGATTGGGTAATAGTGTGCCGCGGCCCCTTTAAGGAGCCGCGGCGGGGAATTTAAAAGTTTTAAATGCAGCGGGGGCCTGATCGGTGCTGATCGGGGACCCCCGCTGCAAGGGGTTAATGTGTGGGGGCTGCGGGGGTTCCTATGGACCCCTGCAGCAAGGTGTTCATGGGAGGACACTTCGGGGGTCCCGACAGGGACCCCCGCATTGAGGGGGGGTTCATTTTAGGTGCCTAGGGGGGGGTTTGGAGTACCCCCCACGGCAGGGCTTATGTGGGGGACTGCCGCGGAGGTCCCTTTTAGGACCCCCGCAGCACTTGATGAGGAGTGGGAGCCTGCGATATCATCTCGCAGGCTGTCACTCCTCATGTACATTTACGCAGTGTAGATACGTACGGGCCTGCTGCGTAGCTCATACGTTGCTCGCAGCAGGGCTAATTTAATAGCATTGTAAGTTAGAGAAACTTTGCAGTACGTAGGGCTTAAGTAGAAGCCTCTTATTTACGAGGCTGGAATTTAATAGGGCCCATAATATACAAACAATACTTATTTTTACTGATTCATTTCATCAAGAGAAATGTCTGTAAGAAAGGCAAAATATATTTACACTAAATGAGTAAATTTTTCAATAACTATAACTTAATTTTATATGAAATTAGTAAATAAACGTTATTAGCTTTTCATGAATATACTGTTGACGTTTTACATCTGTAAAATATAATTGCTATAAATTCAAGATCAATGTAAAACTTTCCATATTAAGTTATATATTTAACTAAACTAGGAATTATGTATTCCAGTCAAAGCAAGGTACTTTATGAGTGCATATAGAGGTTTTAATTATTGTACACAAGTTAATGGTGCAGCAAACACATAATTGTGTCAACACTTTATAGAGGTTAATCCTTCTCATATTTATGTTAGGATTTAGTGCATCATTCATGTCTAAATTGCCTTCCATTCCAATATTCATGCTTCACTGGGTGTGAAATGGACAGTGAGTAATTCTGTAAAATGTGTTATCAGTAGAGCAATAATAATCCCTCCATTCATATTGATTTTAAATTGAAGTACTATGAGCCAAAGACTGAATGATGAAAAAACAAAAACCTTACTTTAAAACGTAAATTTGCTTGTGATTGCTTTTTTTTCTAAACTTCTAGACATAGGGCCTCATTCAATTTAGGGCCGTAAATCCATTGCAGATAGCCGATTTTCTGCGATTGAGTTGTGGAGTCCAGTAGGTCTACTTTTACTCTGCTATTCAATTGGCTGGGCCTGAAAGTGAGGCGCTGGTTGCGAGAATCGGAAAGCATGCTCTCGGCAGTAGCATTTGCACTCTTGAACATGATCGCGAACGCAAGCCCGTAAGCCTGTAAGATCAGATAGCTTTAAATGCAAATATAAAATCAATGCAGCACTGTAAATCATTGGGAACACAATCGTTGACATTAGAATTAAAAGCACAACAGTCTCAAGCTTGCACATCGCCCAAATATAATACTTTATTTCATGTTTCATTTTCATCCAAAGTCCTGCGAGCTTCAACCTCCAAGTCCGTAGGACTTTGGAATGCAACCGCCATTTTCATTGAAGTCCTATGGGCTTGAATAAAGAGTTACGGGCTTGGAGGTCATTCAAGCCTGTAGGACTTTGGACGGAAAATAAACATGAAATAAAGTATTTTATTTTGGAGATGTGCGAGCTTAATAATGTTGTGCTTTTCAGTTCTAATGTCATTGTGGTCCCCATCTTTTACAGTGCTGGATTGATTTTATATATGATTTTAAAGTGCTCCGATCTGTGAGTAAGCCCTTTGCGAAACCTTGGTCTTAGTAACCTGTGGTTCGATTTTGGCAGTTTGCGTGCACGAGGGAGAATCGTAGCAATTGAATAGCGCTTTGTGATTTTAGCGGCCTCAACTCTTGCGGCCGTGAAAGATCAAAGGCTTTGAGGCAAGTAACTTGAGATTTTAAGAATTGCAATTGATTGCAACTTGTAGCAAGTACCTTAATCGGAGCCCGCAAACGGAAGGCAATTGAATAGCAAAATAGCTTGCGACCTCCATTTGCGAGCCCGGATCTCAAAATCGCAGCAATGAAATGAGGCTCATATTCTATTATCTCTAACCCGCAACTTAAATCTCTCTGCCTCCAAACATAAACCATGCCTTTATAAGTAAGATTTCAGGGAGCGTGATTATATTAGTTCGCAATATTAAACCAAGCCTGCAATTTACTTCTTAGAAACACTCAATAGAAAATGAGAATGTCATCATGATGTCAGTGTATAATAGAATATAGATGTAACTTAGATGTTTGCCCATTAGAGCATCTGGTTTAGTCCATGTGGGTTTTATCATATGTAATCTCTTCTTGAGTACTGGGATCAACATTACACATAAATTAAAGTTAAAAATAATATTTTTTAATTGCATATTTGTGAGTTTGAGACTATTTTGCAATTAATTATTATGTTTTTCCATACCTCCCCATGCTTTTAAAGTACAGTATTGTGTATTTAATTGCTGCTACAGCTATCAGAACTGGAGTTGAAACCCTTTGTGAGACCTATTCACTACTCGTAATATGCTATACTTTTTCTAGTGGCGGGTCTGACTTAGTTTGAGAACTAGACGTAAAGTTCTAATAGAATATCGATTTGGTGTATCTTTAAGTATGTTGCACTCGTAATGTTTGAGATGTCCAAAAAGCAATGGAGAGGCTAGCCATAAGTTGCATCTTTTGCTTGTCAGTAGTGATGTGGCCGAGTAACTCACAATCAGGATGCAAGCAGCTAATAGAACATATGGCAACTTGACTAACGACTCTAAGTGTGTGTACTGTGTAACATTATGATCTGGGCAATAGAATAGGGCCTATCTATCTATCTATCTATCTATCTATCTATCTATCTATCTACCTATGTCATGATGCCATAATGGCATGGGTTGTAACTTTAGGAATGGTGTGTCCATAATTTTATTACATTTCACTTAGTGTATAAGTATTTAGATATACAATTTCAATAAAGTCTCCAAGAGGAACACCTTCTTTGTACAATAATAATATTTATAATTTTCACTCTCAACACTGTATTTGTGTTTCGATATGTTCCTGATTATAAAACATGCGGCTGGTTGTATGAAAGGTTGATATGCAAGTGAGATGATAGGAGGGGCATGGATATTTACATAATAATATATGAAGATATCTATCAATCTATCTATTTATCTATCTATCTATATATGTATGTCCGTGTATATATATATATATATATATATATATATATATATATATACATTTATTTATATACTGTAGATATATTTGAATATATTATATATATATATATATATATATATATATATATATATATATATATATATATATATATACATCTAATATATACAAAATTGGCACTGAGGGGGGACCAGGTGTGACAGTTCTGTTTTAAGTGTACCTGGTGATTTCTGAAGAACTGTATATGTACATAAACACACAAACTTAAGTTTTATATATATATATATATATATATATATATATATATATATATATATATATATATATATATAGGTGTGTTGAAATATTATGATAGGAGGATTATCTTTTATATTGTAAATTTGAAAGATTTCAGTCTTGTAAGGTGCTTTAGAAACAAGTCCTATGCACATTTGATTTTAAGCTCAAAGACAAAACCCTCCATTCTTTTAAGCTCAAAGACAGTACCCTCCATACTTAACCCCTTTATAAATAAAGGATAATAATAATTAGTAACTGGGCATGGGGATCACATAAATTTTAATGGCCTAGGGCAGCATAAAACCTAAACATGGGTACTCTTATAAACTCAGTAATTATATATACCATGCAAGTTTACTTGGAGTCAGCAGAAGTACCTTTTACTCTAAGAATTTTTTCAACCTTACTGAAATTTGCTAAATGTCCTTTTAATGTCTGTTTAAGGCTTTTATCTCCAAATAAATATCATCATACCACAATATAACAACAAATAGGATAGCTTTTTGTTCCTTTTATTTATATGCTGTTGAAGTAATGTTAGATAATATCAATGCCCTTTGTAAACCTTCCGTCCTAAATGACTCATGTCAGCCCTCGGATGTAACTAGATAGTTGGGGAAAGGTTTCAACTTATATAGGTGTTTGGTGATGATTTAGTATAGCAGCACATTTTTTTTTACAGCACTCAGCATTTCATGAAGCATAACATTGTCTGCAGTCTTTCAACATTAATTCCATGTGTAAGACAATCCTTTGTTAAGTAAGTGTATATGATGTGAAGAGCTCCAATCAAGGAAACAGCAAAGTGTCTTCTAAACTCATAAAAAAGCTTTTCTCTGCGTCACCCTTTTTACTAATGGTGTGCACTCTTACTCGATTAGAAAGATAAACTTGTTTTTGACATAGTGCTTTTACATGACAGTCTTGACACAATATGTCATTATAAACAACTCATGATGTGTTTTTTTCTTATATTTCACTATAACTCACATGCATTATAAAGTCCTGGCAACTTGCTCCCCCACCCCTCTACTTTACGTGGCTTGCGATGAGCGCATTTGGCGCTCATCGCAAGCCCCGCAGTGAGCGGCTTTACCGCTCATTGCAGATGTTGTCTAATCCGCAACTTTCATGCCTCGCAATGAGCACCTTTGGTGCTCATTGCGAGCCTCTCCCTACTCTCTCACCCCTGTATATCTTTCCCCCCTCTCCTTCCCCTGTGTCTTTTTCCCCCTCTCCCTCCCGCTGTCTCTTTGCCCCCTCTCCCTGCCCTATGATTTTTTTTCCCTTATCTCCCTCCTCTGTGTCTCTTTCCACCTGCTACCACCTCTCCCTCCGCTGTGTCTTTCTCCTCCCTCTCCCTGCTCTGTACTGTACGTGTCTGAAACCATTTGCAGGTTTGGGAAATGTATCAATTTCCCCAAGCCTGAAATGTTCTTCCATTTTTTTTCTCGCTTAGCGGTTTTCAGACCTCCAAAAAAAGCCAATTGAAGAACAAATTAGCTTTCAACCTCACTTACAGGCTCCCTGCCTCTCCCCTTGTGCTGTGTGTGAAGTTGTCAGTTCATTTTGTAATCAATTGGCGTGTATTGGGGGCCTCCGAATGGCTTCCAAGTTACGGTCTTGAAAAAATGGCAGGTCGTTAAAGCCGTAATATTTTCAAAGTCTTGCCTTTTTCAGAGTTGTGTGGTCAGCGCTCGTCGCGGGCCTCCTACAGTGCTCATTGCAAGCCTTTTTCTAAGTCATGCCGGCCTCGCGATGTGCGCCAGAGGCCTACGGCCTTTGGTACTCATTGGAGGTCTCACCTTTTTCTAAGTCTTGCGGGCATCGTGATAAATGCCAAAGGCCTATGGCATTTGGCGCTCATTGCAGGCCTTTTTCAAAGTCTTGTGTGCCTTTTTCATTGAAGTCCTACGGGCTTGAATTATGAGTTAGGATCGGACCCACATTCCAGATGTAATGCAATATTGATAAAGGCATAAATATGATATTCTATTACATGCAATTTCCATTATATTGTATTTATTAACACTTTGATTGCCAGGATCGATATAACACGGAAATTAAACATGAAATAAAGTATTTTATTTGGGCGATTTGTGAGCTTGAAAATGGTGTGCTATTAATTCTAAGACCTAACATCACTTTCCCTTTTAATAAAAGTACAGTGGAGTGTTTAAATATATATGCATTTACAGTGCACAGTACATGTCATGAAGCCCTTTGTGAGACCTCCTTGGTACCAGTAACTTGTTGTCCGATTTTTGCCATTTGCAGGCTTCATGGAGTGGTTAGCGAGGGGGGATCGGAGCAGTTGAATATTTTTGCGATTCTACTGATCAGAACTCTTGCGGCCATGAAAGATCAAAGGCTTGGAGGGTATAAACTTGCGATTTTATAAATCTCTATGAATCTCAGTGAATCACAGCTCGCAGTTTGGCCTCCCGAATGCCACAATGGAATGAGGCTGTAGGTGTCAATGATAGAAGTGCCCATGACACAATGGGCGTCATCTAAAATTAATTTAGTTTTGCAAATTCCCGGGGAATGTGCATTTTGTTTTGCACCGGGGCCCTGAGTACACTAGCTGCGCCACTGAAAAGATTCAGACTGTTCTAAGCGTCTATTAATTTTTTATTTTTATGAAACCTTGCAAAGCATCTTTTGAAAGAAAAGATTCAAGGGTGGAGCTGCCAACAATACAAGTGTTGCATGGTGATGATCTAAATGTTTATAGTATTTCTCTTTTTTTAACAGTTTAATGTAATGTAGTCGGAATAACACACATAACTAAGGCTTTCCCCCTGTGTGCTCTCCTTCCCCCACGCAGCTTCCTTCCAATTTTTCTCTCCCCTTCATACTCCTATCTCTCACTGAAAAGATTCCTGATTTGGATATCATATAAAAATGACTGACAATTTCCCACAATTCTTTGAGTACCTATACCTTTGCAGCTACCCACAACAAAGGCTGTCATTTTTTTTGTTTTTTCGGGCGCCATTTTCTTTCTAGCAAAAAGGCAAAATATGCCTCAAATTAACTTGAAACCTCACTGTGCGTGTGAGTGTGTATGTATTTTTTGCCGGTCTTTCCAGTACGGTGTTTTGACCGTTAAAGTAATTTTTTGTGAGCCCCACAGTCCATCTACGTGCTTCGGGTAATAAGTAGTACAGGACGTAATTTTGCATCCGTCCCACAGGTCGTCGGGATGAGTGCCTGTGGCGCTCATTTCCACCAGTGCAATGAGCGCCTTCAGCGTTCATTGCATAAGTCCCCCAGATCTAGGTGATGAGCGCCTGGTGATCAGAGTCTTCCGCGCTCATTGCCGTTCTGCAGTTGCGGTGCTCGCCGTGCGAGCCCGCAATTTTAACATTGCATTACCAACAACTTTTGGCAACCCCGCAATTACGACAACTATATATGTGATGGTAATGTCAATAGATGACAGAATACAGAGATGTCTTGAACAGTTGCTAAGGGTAGGATTTAGGATATCTACAGGAGGTATGATGAGTGGTACCAAAGCATTGGATCTTATGGGTTTGGCATTCTCTGTTGTGTGTTAAGGTTGATTACTGCAGTTAGCAGCATATATAACTGCAGTAATCCACCTTAACGCAACAGAGGCTGGGATAGCATTTCTCACTCCCGTCAGTGCTCGCACATGTTGCGCTAGCGAAACTCATAAGATCCAAAGCAATTTTTGCCAGGAGTATGAATATCAACCTCATTAAAAGCAATATACATATACACCAGCACCACTAATTGTAACTAGGTAGACAGTATATTCTTTTACCGAATATTGGGATAAAGTTTGTGGATTGAACAAGATCGATGTTGCAGATAAAGACTACTGCAGGGCAATCTGCCTTTGTCATAGTATAATTTTCTTTGCATGTGGGAGGTGTTATTTTTAGGGAATGACTGGTGTATTGTTAGCAAGAGGCCTTGTGTAAATATACTTTAGCTCCTGTAGAGTAGATAGTGAGGATTTTTTAACTGCTTTGATAAGTTATTTGGGGATCTACTATGGCTACATATCCTTAGCTCAGGTTTTATCTGTTATATGAGAAGCATATTTGCGAGTATATATTTAATGTGATTTTAGGTTAATTTGAGACACTAAGCCTTGATGAATTTTAAGCATGCATTTTAACCAGCCTAATTTGATCAAGCCCTACGAAAGTTGTATTTTTCCATGGATTTAAGACAAGATGCTGAGAGAAGGTGAAATTCGGTAGCTGAGTAAGCTGTACCTGGGAAAAATGTCAGTAATTTAATGATATCCAAAACTTTTTGGACTTTAAAAACTATAAAAACTTGATTATGTTGCTGCATTTGGTTAGCTCCAGTAGCCATTTCGATGTGTTTATAAATAATAGCACACTATAAAGACCATTGTCTGGTCAGTGCAATAAACCATGGAACTCTAAATTCTAAATACTATATAATTGTATCAATGTACAATATGGTATTAAAAACATTAAAGTTAATCTTGTTAGAAGATGAAACAAATGTGTATAAATCTTCCCATGCATGCTAAATAGCTGGAGCCTTGGAAATTAGGAAGACTACATTAGATCAACTTACAATTTTAGAATGGCTTTGTAATGTTTTATGTACAGTATTTTTACCACATCAGACTTGCCTTGCCTCTGTTAAACTTCAAATGTTGGAATGATGTGGTCTTCATAATTACACTGTGAAAGATTTCTTAGCAAAGAACTGTGTCTAGGAAGGTTATTGTCTATTTCCATCCATAATTTGAATTTGTAGGATGTTTTGTATAATGGATGTGTATTGCAATGTATCTTTATTTGCATAAATCTCAGTGTACAGATGTAAAAATACAATAAATATAAAAAGTTCATAACAAATTGTACAACTGCATTTTACATGAAAGTATGGAGTAATGTGGCAAGCATACAGCAAAGAGCTTACAATCTATGTAAAAGTAGCTCAGATACACACAAAGCAGATTGGTAAGAACATGCATGCCTGGATTTCTAACTAGGCAAACAAGGCATTCGCCTAGGAGTACCTCCCTGAGAAGGGTGCCTCATTTGCATAAACATGTAATTACATTGTAGTTTATCCATCCTTTAGACATGGCCAGGCACCGAAAGTATATCATTATTTTGGGTGTAGGTGGTGGGTGCGAAGTGGCAAACTTACATGTAAAACAGGACAAGGAAACACATGAGCAAGTATATATACCTATACTAAGGTTTATTACACTGGTTCTGTAAAAAATAATAAAAATCTTTATAGAAAAAAAATACTCATAATTTTAAGTAATCTTTAAAAATGTTTATAAAGGAAATAATATAATGCATAGAACAAAATATGCTTGTACCCTTTGCATGCTACCCGCTACTAGCCACCACCATAAGGTAGTTACATTGGAATGTTAATTAAGAAATAAATTATAAATAAATAATACGTTAAATTATTTTATGAACAGTTACATATATGGACAATGTAATTCAACAATATGTGTGTGATGTATATGCCATATGTGACTATTTGTTAAAAGCTGACTATTTTCAAAATCACTGTTTGCAGACAGGCAGATCATTTTTCCCCTGAAATCTTTTTGAAACCTACAAAATAACAACTTTGTTTTTTGTAAATATATTCCATATTATTGTATGTCTTTGTAATGTTTAAAAGCTAAACAGTGTCCCAGCAACAGTTTAATTATAACAAATTGCAGTGTTATTAAATAAACTATCACACGCTGAAAAAAAGGAACTGTGTCAACGTATATATCACATATATAGTTGTCATAACTGCGAGTTTGTTGGTAACGCAATGTTAAATATTGTGCTCATCGCGAGGCCCGTAGGGCTTAGGCTGCAATGAGAGCTGAAGGCGCGTAGGACTTTTAATGTTAATACATTTAATGTTAAATAGGCGCTCATTGCAGGGCTCGGTGATGTGCACCTGTAGTGCTAATCGCGAGGTATGTAAGACTTTTAATGTTATTTCATTTTTTTATGTTGTTTAAGCAAGGCGCTCATGTCTATGGCCGCGATCCCTGCTGAAACCCGTAGCACTTTACACGAGGCATGCACTTTACAAATTCAACGGCTGAATTTAACCACGTAATTCCAAAGACCACAAAAAGCAAAATAATAAAAAAATTAAAAATTACACAGGAAGGAAGCCTGTGAGTGAGGTTGCAAGTTAATTTGAGGAATATTTGGCGTTTTTACTCGATCGAAAATCAGCTCAGTAAGAAAAAAATGGCGGCCGAAAAAATGAAGCCAGTAAAAACGACCCTGAAGCCAGTAGCACTTAGCCGAACCTAGTAACATATCGCGTGGCCCGTAACAGATACAAAATTAAATGACTTAGATGCCATTTTGTAGGGAGCAAGCAAGTAAGTTGATATAAACATGAAAATGGGGGATAAAACGCAAATCACGCATGCACACTGCGTTTTAACGGTTTGTCCTTGAGCTGGCACTCTATAAATACTGGACAGTTTCTCGATTTTTCTCAATTTCTCCTCAGGTGTTGAACAGTGTGACTGGAAATTTTTGGTGGCGTTATTTCTGAAGCAATATTGTTATCACTTTAGCAGTTGAAAATCAGCAAATTACAGCAAATAGGTAAGCTATAATTAATTATTAATGAATTAATAAATTAATGATTTAAAACAAATAATTAGGAATAACTTTAAAATGTTTTCAATATTTGGATTAACAACATTATTCATGTATAGAAAGATTTAGAAGACAGATAAATGTTTATGTGGTGTAAAATGGTGTAAAATGGAGTTAAAGCAAAATAACATTTATTAAGAGATATTTCAAAAAATAATGTATAGGCTTAGTAAAACACATTTTAATTAATATTTACCGTTGATTTCAACATTTGCATATTTCTGTCATTTTCAACAGACACTGCCTGAAGAAAAATGTGCAGCAGTGCACGGTTATAAACACAGACTGTAACCTCTGCAGGAATTTACAGACAATGAATTACACAGAACAGGTACTTTACATCAATTAAAAAAATAATAATTATGTAATAATTTATTATAAAAAAAATGAGTATTAGCAAATTAATTTGAAACTTAATTTTTGAGAACACTTTTTGTGTGGTAAAAAACAGCCAGGTTAACAAAAATAGTATGGTATCTCCATTTTCCACAGACACTGCCTAAAGAGTGTGGATTGGCAGCAGGGAACGGTTAGAAAGGCACACCTCTGTCACGTCTGCAGGAATTTACAGACAACAAATTGAAGACAACAGGTAAGAAAAAATTGCAACAGTAGATGAAAGATGGTTTAGATATTAATAATTTAAGAACTGAGGACAATGCAATTTGCATATTAATTTAAATATATTTAAAAAAAGGATAAAAAAGAGATTAATGTAATGTACTTCTGTTTACACATAAAAATGGAAGGACCTATCCTGTTTTCGGTGCACCTTGGTGGCAGCGTGCCACACCCTAACCCTATAACCCTAACCCTCTGATCCTAACCCCCTAACCCACAGTTCATAACCCAAAACATTTTTTTGAATCTGCTCTGTAAATCAGTGCAGAGTTTTCTGTCCTGTTGCAGTAAGCAGTGATAACAGGTGAGAGTGGGTGCGGCTTGACAAGTGTAAGCTATATCTCTGTGCATTTTGTCGTTTTCTGCTGAAACCGTTCTGTGAGGCAGTGCAGTGCTTTCTGTCCTGTGCTCATTTATCATTGTTCAGGTGAGTAGGCGGGGTCTTTTTTAACAAGGGAAGAGCGAGCTTAGGAGCTTTCAATCATTTCTAATGTAAGTGGAATTAGTGTGTAGGAGATTAAATAAAAGGAGGAAATCCAAAGAAAAGGGGTATTATAAGAAAAAACTGAAAACAAACGTATATATTTGTTTTCTGTCTTGTTTGGGTAAAGGTGTAGTAAATCAATCTTTATACAAATACATTGATTTGTTTCCTCACTGTATTTTTGTAACTGATAATCATGAGTCAGTCCAGTGGCAACCTCACTCAGTGTACATCCTGCCAAATGTATGCACTACTGGAACAGATGATCCAGGGTCCATACCTCTGTGCCAGGTGTGAGCATGTTGCCTCTCTGGAAGCTCAAATTGAAGATATGGAGAGGAGAATTGCAGCACTTAGTGATACTGCTTCACTGGAAAGGGAGGTGGTGCTCACGGAGCACAGTTTAGCTGGGCCTAGTATGGAGGGAGGAGCTGGGGCTAGTGAGGATGTCCAGGGAGGTAGCTGGGTTACAGTTAGAAGGGGAATCAGGGGTAACAGGAGGAGGCAGGCCAGTTCTAAATTGGCAAACACCAACAGATTTGCCAGATTGAGTGAAACTGTTGGGGATGTCCATTCTGGAATGGCAATGCCAGATAGAGCTGTTCCCTCTAACAGCCGGGAGAACAGTTCTACTGGAGGAGAGGGAGGGCAGAATAGGCAGAGCAACAGACATGTTCTGGTGTTAAGGGAACCCTATTATTAGGAAGGTAGACAGGGTAATTTGTCACCCAGATGCCAGCAATCGAACAGTTTGCTGTCTCCCTGGTGCTCGGGTTCGGCATGTTGTGGATCGGGGGGGTAAATTATTGGGAGGGGCTGGTAATGAACTGGCGGTTTTGGTACACATTGGTACCAATGACAAAGTTAGTGGAAGATGGAGCGTCCTAAAGAATAATTTTAGAGAACTAGGGAATAAGCTTAAAGCAAGGACCTCCAAGGTAGTATTTTTGGAGATAATACCAGTGCCACGTGCTAGCCCAGGGAGGCAGATGGAGCATAGGGAGGTTAATGCGTGGCTAAAAAAGTGGTGCAGTGCAGAGGGTTTTGGGTTTTTAGAGCACTGGGCTGACTTCTCACTTGGGTACAATCTCTATAGCAGGGATGGATTGCACCTTAGTGATGAGGGAGTTTTTGTGCTAGGGGATAGAATGGTAGAATGGCTGTGGGAGTTTTTAAACTTGTAGGTGGGGGGGAGGGACTATATAGAAGTATTGGGGTAAATAGGGTAGAGAGGGAAAGGGATGAATTAGTTACCAATGGGGGGGAGAAAGGGGGAGGGTTACAATAGACAGTAGAGAGTAATTAATAGGGGCCTCAAATACAGTGGCAAGCACTTCACAACGGCAGAGCCATAGCAACATAAAGTGTATGCTTGCTAACGCAAGAAGTTTGCCTGGGAAAATGGACGTGCTAGAAATATTAGCAGTACAAGAAAAAAGGGGCTTAATAGGCATTACTGAAACATGGTGGGATGAATCTCATGACTGGACTGTTAATCTGGATGGTTATAACCTATTTAGGAAAGATAGGGGAAATGGTAAAAGAGGAGGAGGGATCTGTCTTTATGTTAAGCCTAAATTTAAGCCTATAGTCAGAGAGGATATTTATGCTGGCACTAACGGCATCATTGAATCTTTGTGGGTTGAGCTAAATAGTGGGGGAGCTAATTCTAAACGCATATTGGTGGGAGTATGCTATAAACCCCCAAATATAGTTGAAAGTGAGGAAATACGATTATTGTTACAGATTGAAAATGCAGCTAAGCATGGGCAAGTTCTAATAATGGGAGACTTTAATTACCCTGAAATAAACTGGATAAATGAGACCAGCAGCTCAGCTAAGGGGAGCAGTTTCTTGAGTACACTCAGGGATAATTATCTGGATTAGGTAATACAAGAACCTACTAGAAATGGGGCCATCTTGGATTTAATCATCACAAGTAATATTGATATAATATCAAATGTTAAAATAGGGGAACCCTTGGGGAACAGTGATCACAACACAGTATCATTTGAGATTGAATACAAAAAAACAGAGTTTTAAGGGGCCAACAAAAACTCAAAATTTTAAAAGGGCTAACTTTAATGGGCTACGGGCAGCAATACTACATATAGACTGGGACAAAGAACTTACAGGGGAAAATACTGAAAATAAATGGACAACATTCAAATCCTTACTAAATAAACATACTCATCGGCATGTACCATGTGGAAATTAAATGAATAGGAGTAAATCATATCCCATGTGGCTTAACAATGACTTAAAGATCATGATGAGGAAAAAGAAACATGCGTTTAAATTATACAAGAAGGAGGGAACAGAGGCAGCTTTATGTGACTATAAGGAAATCAACAAGGCTTGCAAAAGGGCCATTAGACTGGCTAAAATAGAAAATGAGAAGTCAGTTGCAATGGAAAGTAAGACTAACCCTAAAAAAATTTTTTATATATATATTAATGGGAAGAACGCCAGGAAGGAAGCTATAGGAACATTACAATGAGACACAGGCCATCTGATAATTAGTGACCAGGAAAAGGCAGATGAGCTAAATAGGTTCTTTTCGTTGGTATACACAAGGGAGGTACCAGTGGTTGGGACATCGCAACATAATGGGGCTACACTACCTTCACTAAATAATTGGTTAACGCAGGAAAAAATCCAAAAGAGATTGGAGAAAATAAATGTTAATAAAGCCCCAGGTCCTGATAGAATACATCCAAGGGTACTGAGGGAGCTGGGTTCTGTAATAGCCAAACTATTATATCTAATCTTTCATGACTCACTCACTACAGGGTCTCTACCGGATGACTGGAGAAAAGCAAAGGTGATACCTATATTTAAGAAGGGATCTAGAGCAAATCTGGGGAATTATAGACCAGTGAGCCTCACATCTGTAGTTGGGAAGCTTTTAGAAGGGTTAATAAGGGACAGAATACAAGAATATGTCTATTTGAACAAGATCATAGGTAGCAGTCAACACGGATTTATGAAGGTTAGGTCGTGTCAGACCAATCTAATTAGTTTTTATGAGGAGGTTAGTAGGAACTTGGATCAGGGCAACTTGGTGGATGTAGTCTTTTTAGATTTTTCAAAGGCATTTGATACAGTGCCACATGGAAGACTAGTGAGCAAACTAAGGGATACAGGAATTGCAGTAAATATCTGCTCATGGATCGAGAGCTGGCTAAAAAACAGGAAGCAAAGGGTTGTTGTGAATGGAACATAGTCCGATTGGTCTAATGTGATAAGTGGGGTTCCTCAAGGTTCAGTATTAGGTCCTCTCCTTTTTAACATATTTATTAATGATATAGAAGTAGAACTCGAAAGTAGTGTCTCCATTTTTGCTGATGACACGAAGTTGTGCAAGGTAATAAAATCAGATAATGATGTACTTTCCCTACAAAGGGATTTGCATAAATTAGAGAAATGGGCGGCTAAATGGCAGATGAGATATAATACAAATAAATGCAAGGTTATGCATTTGGGAAGGAAAAATAGCCATGCAATCTATAATCTTAATGGAGCAAATCTTGGTGTATCAGATATTGAAAGGGATTTGGGAGTGCCTGTAGACAACCACCTAGGTAACAGCGCTCAAAGCCAAGCAGCAGCTGCAAAGGCAAGTAAAATATTAGCATGTATTAGGAAGGGTATAGAAGCAAGGGAAGCAAATATAATTCTGCCACTATACAAATCTCTGGTACGCCCTCATTTGGAATATGGAGTACAATTTTGGGCACCACTTCATAAAAAATACATTTTAGAGCTGGAAAAAGTACAGAGAAGGGCTACAAAACTAATAAGGGTAATGGAGGGACTAGGTTATGAAGAAAGTCTAACCAAATTAAACTTATTTTCACTAGAAAAAAGGAGTCTACAAGGGGATATGATTACCTTATTGAATCTCTCTCATAGCGGGTGGGGGAGTGACCGGAAATGGTAATGTAGCCGCGAGAGGTCAGCGTCAGTGGGTGGAGAAGGCGTCCGTGAGAGAGAGGACCAATGGTAACCGTGTGCTGAGCGTGTGCCGAGCGAGTGAGGGCATAGCCCTCTAAGTACAACTCCTAAAGGAGAAAGGAGTTGAAAAGAAAATCCCGTGGCCACGCAGAGCAGTGAGCAGCAAAGACCTGACAGCCCTAAGGGTAAATGGATGTAACAGAGAGTGCCATACGCAGGAGGGGTTTCCAGCTCTGACTATAGGGCATATAGTGCAAGAAGGCAAAAAAAAGGTGGAGGTTTGTGGAATGCGGACTTCGCGGAGGAAGCGGTGACCTCACAGGCAAGTTTGTAGCTCCGTGACTGCGGACCTCAGCAGCACAGGCTCAAGAGGTTTGGGGCACAGAGATGGCGATAGACGCTGAGCCAGTATTAAGCCAGATGGGACCCAGGAGACAAGCTTAACAAAGTTAAGTAAACTATTATTTTCTTTCTTTTGATAAGTGGAACATAATTCAGCAATTGCTGTAATATATGACATAAGATTGGGTAACTGGGCCTGGCCCCCACAGAGAACATTTATACAGTAACAAAGGCAAAAGCGTGCAGAATGTTACACTTTAAAAATATCACTTCATAAGGAAGCAAATCTGCTCAAAAAGACTGATAAAGATCTAACACTAAAAGACTGTGCACATGGTTAAAGGAAACCATTGGGTCCCTAGTAAATAATTTACCAAAGCAAAGGGATAAGATTATATTAATCTCCTCTAAATAACCGTAAGGATATATGTCCACCATTTTTGGGGGAAGGAACTGTCTGGATATTTCTGCAGAAATTCGGGTAACATACAAAGGCTAATTAAAGCTATACTGAGTCTAGGAGAGGTGAAAAAAAGCTGGAACCTGATAAATCTGAACTATAATGGAACTTTAAACATACCATAAAAGTACACCTTTTAAGAAAGGGAAAGAGAAGAAGAAGGGAAGAAAAAAGAAGTAAAAGAGCAGGGGTATTAACCCCTGGTATTAGCCCTATATCAAGGAGTTTAAAGGGAAAGAGAAATAGAGGAAAGAAGAAAACGTGAAACTGGGGAGGAAAAAAGGTGACAAGATGGCTACGAAAAGCAAAGCTAAAGTAAGAAAGAGTCTGACGGCAGAGCCATCCCCCTTTTTCACTCCAAAAAATTTAACCAATTTGACTCAAAAACAAACGTCGAAAGCAGGGTCAAATCAAAGTACAATTCTCCCCTCTCCCAGCTCACCAAGTAGAGAATTGGAGTCTCAAGAAGGAAATTTACTCACTATTGACAAAATGAAAGAAATTTTGAAGAACTTCCAAGTAGAATTTTTAGCAGAGATCAAGACCCAAATTATGGAAAATGCCAAATCAATAAAGGAAGTGAATGAAAGATCAGCAGATTTGAAAGTCAAATTTGATAAATTAGTTATGGACCATAATATGCTATTGGAGCAATCCTTAAAAATGTCTACTCAAATTACAACTTTGAACGATCAAATAAATAAAATGGAAGATAAAGAACGGAAAAATAATCTCCGCATAAGAGGAATTCCAGAAGCTATAAAAAAAGAAGATCTCTCAACATATGTAAAAGATCTATTTACTAATATTATTCCATCCTTCTCACAACTGGATCAGAAATTTGAGGCAGTTCATAGAATCCCTCTACCAATGCATTTACAAAATGAAACTTCTAGAGACGTGATTGTTAAAATCCATCACTTTCCAACAAAGGAAGCAATCTCTAGAGCAAGTTATACAAAAAAGATATTTGAAGCTCCGTATGAAAAAATACAAATTTTCTCAGATTTGTCAAAAGCGACAATTAACAGAAGAAAGGAATTCAGGCCCATAACACAAGAATTAAGGAAGCACAACTTTATTTATAAATGGATGTCTCCAGTAGGTTTATTAATTTTACAAGGATCCTCACAGACCCATTTCACTATTAAACGCAGATATTAAATTGTACGCAAAAATTCTGGCACTTAGAATTCAAAAATATGTAGAGAAATTAAATGCAATAGAACAAATGGGTTTTGTGGCTGGAAGGCAAGGATCAGAGAACATTAGGAAGATCATGAATTTGGGTGAGGTAGCAAGGGCAAAAGGTATTCCCACCCTGTTCTTGTCTTTAGATGCCGAAAAAGCATTTGACAGAATAGGGTGGGAATACATGCAATTAACATTGTCCAAATTTGGATTTAGGGAATTTGGGGTTCGGGCGGTAGGCGCTTTGTATAAATTTCCCCTGGCAGAAGTAACAGGTTTGGGATGTAGAACAATCCCTTTTGGAATATCAAATGGCACTAGACAGGGTTGCCCCCTCTCTCCCACCTTGTTCGCATTGATGATAGAACCATTGGCGGAAGCCATAAGATCATGCTCACAAATCCATGGGATCAGGGTGGGAGAGAGGGAACACAAAATTAGTTTATATGCAGATGATGTTGTTTTATCTCTTACCAGGTCTGAAGATTCACTTCAATATCTGTCAAATTTAATACAAAGCTACAGTAAAATCTCCTATTATAAGTTGAACTATAAGAAATCAGAAACACTGTTTTCCAACTTTTCAGTAAGCTTGTTGGCTAAGCTGAAAGCTACTTATCCCTTTGATTGGAACTCTAAATCATTTAAACATCTGGGCATCATATGTTTGGGTAACTCTCAGGGAATGGTAGATAAAAACTATAAGGAGTTATTTGCCAAGTTTCAAAATATTATAGAGAAATGGAGAGGAGATAGATTTTCATTCTACGGTAGAATTGCTGTAGTTAAAATGATTTTACTCCCAAGACTGAATTATATTTTGAGATGTATTCCTTATAATATCCCTAGGTATTGGTTAAAGAAACTGCAACAAGCAATTGATTATTTTATACATCACTCGAAATATATGAGGGTGAAAAAAGCAGTTATGGGAAGAAGTTTCCTAAAAGGAGGAGTCTCCTACCCATCGCTGCAACTCTATTAAGAAGCTAATTGTATAGTACACACTTTGAAATGGCTGGAACCAGCAGATAAACTACCATGGATGATTATAGAAAAAGCTTTAATCCCAAATTATCATCTATCAGCTTTGGTGTTTGGGGAGAAACCCTTTTACAAGGATCTTATGATTGGATCATCTGTGGTAAAAGAAATCTTAAAAAATTGGAGACAGATTAACAAGAGAAAAAATTTGCTTCCCAAAGGCAGTGTAGTCACGCCAGTGGAAGCCCTGTTACACCCAAATATGGCAGGTGGGCTCAAAGAGTGGAACAACAAAGGATTAGAACGTGTTAAAGACACGTTGATTGAAGGGTCAATAGCGTCCTTCAAACAAATTAGAAACAAATTTAACATTGCAGCAGAAGGATGGCTAATATATGAAGCTTATAGAACGGCCTGTGGTGAATTTAACTTTGGCCCACAAAACGATAATGAGTTAAAACCTATGGAAAAAATCCTCCTTAAATCGGAGAAAAAACATTTGATATCAAGATGTTTTAATATCATAAGATCCTTGGGGGAACAACCTAAAACGAGCAGTATGAAGCAATGGGAACTAAATTTAAATCTGGCAGTAGAAATGAAAGTCTGGGATAAAGCCTTTAAACTGACCAATAGATTTATTAAACAACCATCACTTAGAGAAATGCATTTTAAAATAATTAATATCTGGTATATTACTCCGATGAAAATCTCGCAAATTTCACACTCTCCTTTGAACAGAATGTGCTGGAGGGAGTGTGGTAACTCTGCTAACCTACTGCATATCCTATGGGAATGTCCTAAACTAAATTATTTTGGGGAAAAATGTTACGAATTGTTATTTAAGATTGTGGGAATTCATTTCCCAATGACAGGAGAATGCAGTTTGCTACATTTTTTTCCAGGCGATGTCAGTACGGAGAAAAAAGCATTTGCTATTTTGATTTTTTCAATAGCTAAAAAGTTAATAATCAGTAATTGGAAAGATAAGACTGCTCCTCTCTCTGCTGACATTGTTTGGAAAATAAAACATACTCGTGAACTGGAAAGGAATTATATCCAAAGAGGTCTAATTAAAGTTGATCCTTTGAAATGGATATCATGGGACGAAAAACAAGGATCAACTAGCTAGTTTTCCTTTTTTTTTTTCCGTATTTTCCTTTCCCTTTCTAGAATGATTGAGGAATGAATGAGTAAGAATGGTAAATTATTTAATGCAATGTTTTTTTTTTGTAATACTTATGTTAAAGGAACTTCAGAATGTACTTATTTTCGTTTGTGTCAATAAAAAAAAAATAAAAAAAAAATGAGATTACCTTATTTAAATACATCCAGGGTCAATATAAGGCTTTGTCAAGTGAACTTTTTGTAGCAAGAGATTTTCAACTGACAAGAGGACACCCTTTGAGGTTAGAGGAAAAAAGATTTCACCTTAAACAAAGAAAAGGGTTCTTCACAGTTAGGGTGGAATTATCTACCAAAGGAGGTGGTAACAGCGAATTCGATAGACAACTTCAAAAAGGTGTCAGATATATTTTTGAATAAAGAGGGCATTCAAGGCTATCCTAGATAACTAGCGAAGGAATATTGATCCAGGGAGAAATTTGATCGCCAGTTTCTGGGGTCAGGAAGGAATTTTGCTTTTTTTCCCCTTATGAGACAATTGGCAAAGTTTCAATGGGTTTTTTTTTCTGTTTGCCTTTCTCTGGATCAATTAACAATTAATAATAAATAGTGCACATTAAAAAGATCAATTGAGATCTAAAAAGGTTGAACTTGAGGGACTAACTCTTTATTCATCCTCCAATACAATACTATTAATAATTATTTAATCAACAAATTAATTAATAACTAATCCGCATATTGCAGATCAGAGGAGATCTTAACAGGTTGAACTTGATGGACTGAAAGTCTTTTTTCAACCTTAATTACTATGTAACTATGTAAAACTCCTAACCCTAACCCCATAAACCTAACCCTCTAACCAATATCCCCCTAACCCTAACTCCCTAACCCTCTAACCTGAAACTTCTAACCCTAACCCCCTAACCCTAACCTCCTTACCCTCTAACCTTAACACGCTAACCATCTAACCCTAATCCCATAACTATAACCTCCTAACGACAACAGTGGCGCACATAAAACAGGATAGGACAAAATTAAAAAAGGAGATTAATGTAATGTACTGCTGTTTACACATACAAAATGGAAGGACCTATCCAGTTTTGTGTGCGCTTTTGTGGATGCGCCCCGCACCCTAACCCTATAACCCTAACCCTCTGACACTAACCCCCTAACCCACAGTTCATAACCCTAACCCCCTAACCCTAACCCTATAACCCTAACCCTCTAACCCATATCCCACTAACCTTAACACCCTAACCCTCTAGCCCAAAACTTCTAACCCTCTAAACCTAACCCCTAACCCTAACACCCTAACCATAACCCCCTAACCCTAACCTCCTAACCCTTACGTAAACCGTGGCGCACACAAAACAGAATAGGACAAAATGAAAAGCATTACATTGGAACACAAATGTAATAAAAGATGAAAATAAAAAAATCTACTATTTACATTTACAGATAACTATGGAATATACAGAAAACAACAATGAACAGAAAAGACGTCTAACAAGAGAACGAGTACAAACATGGAAAGCTCGACAGACGCCGGAGGAACAGAAAATTAGAGAACAAGAACGGGAGAGACTTGCAAGGAAAAGAAAAGCGCATGAGAAAGTAACATCCAAGCCTCAGAAAGCGACCAAGAAATAAAAAAAAGACTAAAACTGCATTTGAACTATCTGGTAGTGATAGTAATGTTGATTTAGATAATAATATTAGTATATGTTCTCAGGATAGTCCATTATTTAAATAGTTAACAGCAGAGCTTCATAATTGTGGTATGATGAATATTGTCTGTCAGTTTGTGGTTTGTGGTGCTTATCATTTAAAACAGGAAAGACCAGGAAAGAATTCATTAGTTGCTGTAAAAAAGGAAAGGTGAGACTTCCACAAAGACAAATTACATTAATTTAAAAAAAGAACACTCATATAATAGTGCCATTTCGTTTGCATCTATGGGTGCAACACTATCTGGTAATGTGCCAGGACATGGCCCTTACTGCTGACAAATTTACCACCGTACTTCACATTTACTTCCAGAAGAAGGGTAGCAAAGAAAATTTGCTCAACTATATGTCCTAGATACAATGGAAGCTGTTTAACAACGTATGTGGCTTTCAGAAAATAAAAACTGCTTACCCATTGTGTTTCAAGAGCTTGATAAAATTATAGCCAACAACCCATACATTCAAGCTTATAAAAAATTGTCAGAGGTACAGTAGAAAAAGAACAATGCATTCATGCAGAACAAAATCAGTTGCCAATCTCTAGAGTCAATATGGTTCTTAGAAGAGATCGCCATTCCGATAAACACTGTTATAACTTACCTCTAATGAGGTTGCAATGGTCAAAATGACGAAGGGGAACCACCATTTCAGAGGCATATTAGAATATATCCCAGAAATGATGAGCAGCCTTTCATTAACATAAGTATCTTAAGTACTAATTTGGATCCAATGACATATCCGATTTTTTATCTCAATGGTAAAGCAGGATGGCAACCCAAATTAATACTTGACAGTTATCCAAATACTAAAGTACTTGTCAGAAGTACTATTTCCATGCTTGAATTTAAAGTTGCCCAAACTGCAATTTAATCCAATTTAATCCAATTTTATGTGGTGGATCGCTGACACAACAATGGATCATTGATTCATATCTACAGGTAGAAGCAAATAATCTAAATTTCATAAAATATCAACAAAATAAATTACATGTGGAACAGTATTCTGGATTTATGGATTATGTAGCTGAAGTCGCTACAAATAGAGATCTTCCAGCTAGCGGAGCCATCATTTTGCCATCTTCTTTCCAAGGATCTCCTAGAAATATGAGAGAAAGGTGCAACGATGCTTTGGCTATTGTAACTAAATTTGGTAAACCAGATTTATTTATTATTTTTACATGTAATCCACAATGGCCAGAGATTGATGATAATTTGTAAAATGGGCAAACTGCTTCTGATTTAGTGGCTAGAGTTTTTAAAATAAAGCTAACAGCACTAATACATGACATAACAATCACTAATTTATTTGGGAAATGTGTGGCTTATGTTTATACATAGAATTTAAAAAAGAGTACTTCCGCATCTTCTTTTCATCAAGAAAAGGATAAATTAAATACTGAAGATAGAGTAGATTCAGTAATTACTTCTGAACTACCAGATCAACAAAAGTATGCAAGTCTATTTGAAATTGTAACACATTTCATGATTCATAGACCCAGTCACCATGTATGAAAAATAAAAAATGCACAAAAGAATACCCAAAAGAATTTAGAGACAAAACTTTTGCTTATTGTGATGGCTATCCATCAAAAGGCAATAATTTGTGTCAAAAATGTAGATAACAGATATGTTGTCCCATATACGGTAATCCACAATTGCTTATAAAGTACAATGCACACATAAATGTGGAAGCTTGCACTTCTATAAAATCAATTAAATATGTATACAAATATATTTACAAAGGATATGATGCAGCAACGGTTGTGGTGAAAAGTGGACAAAATGAACAAGAAAATGAGCTTATACATGATGAACTTGCATCTCTTGTAGATGCTTGCTATGTCAGTGCACCAGAAGCAATGTGGTATCAGCTGAAATTTGAAATGCATGATAGATCCCATGCAATATATCGATAAGCAGTACATTTGCCACAAAGACACTTAGTTAGAAAATACAGTGGAACAAAATGAACATCGAGAAACAACACTTACTGCTTGGTTTAAATTAAATTGTAAAGACAGTGATGCTAGGGAATTCTTATACATTGAGATTCCATATGATAGATGAAATAAACTTTGAAGAGTATGAAGCTGATCTAGAAAAGCAGAAGAACTAATAGCTATTTTAAATACTTTGCAATTGAAAGCATTCAAAGTTATACAACAAGCACTAGATGAAATGCTCATATTTCTCTCTAGATGGACCGGGAGGATCTGGGAAAACGTATCTATATAATTTATTGATGAGTTTAATTAGAGGTAAAGGTGAAATGGTACTTCCCTTTGCAACAACTGGAATTGCTGCACTTTTGTTAGAAGGTGGTAGAACGGTACATAGTGGATTTAAACTGCCAGTTCCCATCTTGGAAACATCAGTGTCAGATATTAGAATGTCAACAATACAAGCTAAAAATCTAAACAAATCAAAAATGACTATAATAGATGAGGTTAGAATAATGTTCTGCCGTGCCCTACAATGTATTATTATTATTATTGGTTATTTATAATGTGCCAACATATTCTGTAGCTCTGTACTTAAGATAAGTTCCAGGCAAAGGTAAATACAAATCAAACATAGCAAAGCAAGGAGGGCCCTGTCTTTGAACCTCGAATACGGTGTCCATGGTGCTTCCACCAAAGCACCCTGTAGGATTGAAACTTGAAGACTTACAACCAAAAGGTATTGTGTGTGGTAAAGGAGGGAGAGAGAGGTGATGAGCGTGTTTGGGTGGAAGGTGATACGCTTCTTTAAAGAGATGAGTTTTTAGTGAGGTTTTGAATGTTTTGAGGCAGTAGGACAAACTGCTGGAGCGAGGCAAGGAGTTCCAGAGAATTGGGGCAGCACGAAAAGGTGAGAGTGAGTGACAAGAGTTGTAGAATGAAAAAGGTCATTAGCAGAACGAAAAGGGTGGTTGGGGGAATATTTGGAGATAAGAGCAGAGATGTACGGGGGTGCGCTATTGTTGAGGGATTTGTAAGTTAGGGTCATGATTTTAAATTTTCTTCTGGAGGCTAAGGGAAGCCGGTGGAGTGATTGGCAGAGAGGTTATGCCGACACTGAACGTTGTGTACGTAAGATTTAAGAAGATTTAATATTAAGAAGGGTATAGAAGCAAGGGAAGCAAATATAATTCTCCCACTGTACAAATCCCTAGTAAGTCCTATTTTGGAAAAGGGAGCACAATTTTGGGCACCACTACATAAAAAGGACATTTTTAAACTGGAAAAAGTACAGAGAAGGGCAACAAAACTAATAAAGAGAATTGAGGGGCTAAGTTATAAAGAAATACTAATCAAATTAAACTTTTTTACTCTAGATAAAAGGCGTCTAAGGAGGGGATATGATTAACTTATGAAAATACAACCAGGGTCAAAACAAGGCTTTGTCAAGTGAGCTTTCTGTGCCAAGAGGTTTTCAACTGCCAAGCGGACATCCTTTGAGGTTAAAAGTAAAAATATTCCACCTTAAAGAAAGAAAAGTGTTCTTACCAGTTAATCTGTGGAATTCTCTACCAAAGGTTTTGGTAACAGCGGATTTGATAGATAACTTTAAAAAGGGATTGGATATCTTAAATAAAAAGGGCATTAAGGGCTATCCTGTATAAATAGAGAGGGTGTATTGATCCAGGGATGAATCCAATCACCAGTATCTGGGGTCAGGAAGGAATCTTATATTTTGTTTCCCTGTTAAGAAAATTGGCAAAGTTTCACTGGAGTTTTTTTTTCTGTTTCCCTTCCTCTGGATCAATTAATAATATATTTGCTTATTGCAGATCAGAGGAGATCTAAAAAGGTTGAACTTGTTGGACTTAAGTCTTTTTTCAACCTAAATTACTAAGTAACTATGTAATTAAGATGAGTCGAGCTGAGGCGTTCATTATGGATTGAAGTGAGGTTATTCGGGTGGTGGGTAGACCAGCAAGAAGCGAGTTGCAGTAGTCAAGTGATGATGGGAGAGTGTATTAGGATTTTAGTTGTGTCTTGTGTAAGATAGTGGAGAATTCTGGAGATGTTTTTTAGATAGAGAAGGACATTTTTGGTAGTGACTGTATGTGAGGGATGAAAGACAGGGTGGGACCAGTAGAACCCAAGGCAACAGCTTGAGAGCTGGGAGAAATGATTGCATTGTTGATAATGAGAGAGATGTGAGGAATTGACGCTGTGGTAGAGGGAGGGAAGGTTAAGAGTTCAGTCTTAGACATGTTGAGTTTGAGACGGTGGATGGACATCCAAAAAGATATACTAGAGAGGCAGTTGGAGATGTGTGTTAGAAGAGAGGGGGATAGATCTGGTGATGAGAGGTGGATTTGAGTGTCATCTGCATAGAGATGATACTGAAGTCCAAAAGAGTTTATTAGGGTACCAAGCGAGGATGTGTAGATGGGGAAGAGGAGGTGGCCTAGGACTAAACCTTGGGGAACACCAACAGACAGGGGGTAAGGAGAAGAAGAGGTGTCAGGGAAGGAGACACTGAATGATCGATTTTGTAGGTATGATGAGAACCACAATAGAGCAGTGTCTTGAATATCAAGGGAGGAGAGGATATGGAGTAGAAGTGGATGGTCGACTGTGTCAAAGGCAGCAGAGAGAGCTAGAAAAAGTATAATGGAAAAGTTACCTTTTGACTTGGTGGAGAGCAAGTCATTAGTGAGTTTAGTGAGAGCTATCTCAGTGGAATGTTGGGGCCGGAAGCCGGATGGGAAGGTGTCAAGAGTTAGCGGAAATAAAGCTGGTAAGGTGGTTATAGACGAGCCGCACCAGCAGTTTGGAAGCCAGGGAAGTAGAGAGGTAGGGTGGTAGTTAGATGCAACCTCAGAGTCAAATTAGGGTTTTTTGAGGATGGGTGTAATTAGGGAATGTTTTAGAGAAGATAGAAACATGCCAGTATTTATGGATAGGTTGAAAATATGTGTGAGAGCGGGGATTAGTGTGGTTGAGAGGGGAGGGATAAGCTGAGATGGAATAGGATCCAGAGGACAGGTAGTGAGACGAGTGGATGAAAGCAGGCTGGAAACTTCGTCCTCTGTAGCTGGTCAAAGCAGTTTATGGTGGCTGTGGGATTGGGGAGGGAGAAGACTGGGTGTTGTTGGTTAGTTGAGAGGGTGGAGTGTGTAAATCACTATGATGGGAGAGTTCATTGGGAATGTTTTGAATTTTAAGCATAAAATGGTTGGCAAAGTCTTCAGCTGTGAGAGAGGAAGGAATGGGAGGAGGTGGTGGGCGGAGGAGAGTATTGAAAGTGGTGAACAGACGCTTGGGGTTAGAGGACAGAGTTGATATTAGTGATGTGAAGTAGTGTTGTTTGGCAAGGTTGAGGGCAGAGGAATAGGAGCGTAACATATATTTGTAGTGGAGGAAATCTGCTGAAGTTTGTGATTGCCTCCATAGTCGTTCAGCAGTGCGGGAGCACCTCTGGATATATTGTGTTTGTGTAGTGTGCCATGGTTGTGGATGAAAGCGAGGGCGTCTGCGTGTGGTTATAGTGGCCAGAGTGTCAAGCCAGATTTTCAATGAAACAGCTACACCTTACTTGCCAATGTATGTCTTTTTACCCTATTCAGAGCTGCCTTCACGTAGTACTGTATTTTGCGAGGAATGGAATAGCTACACACAATGATTTGTATGTCAAAAGACTGGAATGGGGCCCTTGCCTCAGGATACACATTACTAACTTGACATATGTTCCTTTACTCATTATTTGCATTTTCTTCATAGATTATATGCATTCCACAATTATTTGCATTGCTTCTGTAGATTTTATATATTCTGCAATAACATACAAAAAAACAACAAAATTTTGCATACCCTTGGTGAATTGGTAGTATATGTACAATTTTTAAAGAAAACATAAGTGAGCAGGCAGAACACATTTCTTTTATTTCTTATGGGATTTATATTCAACTGTAGATTATAACAGAATGGCACAACATGGCAACAAAGAAAAAAATGAAACGACCATGGTCAAAGGTTTGCATACTATTATTTAAAATGAGCAATAGAGTTCCCTTAGTCGGATGGGATTTCGTTGAAATTACATTACTAAATTTGGTTTGGGAGAATTTGCCACTAAGGTGATAAAAGCCTTATATGATTCGCCATCCGCCTCAGTCGTGGGCCTAGGCTATAAATCTTTCCTACAAAAAATAGAACCAGAAAGGGTTGCCCCCTGTCCCCTATAATTTTTGCTCTTGTGAGGATGATAAGATCAACATATGAAATAAAGTGAATACAAAAATTGGCAAAGAGGAATAAAAGATCACCCTCTTTGCAGATGATGTTTTGTTAACATTAACAGATCCAATTACTGTAGTTTAATAGACTGCTTACATAACATAATTGAAAAATATAGTGCAGTTTCCTATTATAAGCTAAATATCTTAAAAACTGACGTTTGCTTAACAATTTTACTCAACAACACAGGGAAGATTTGAAAGTAAGATTTCAGTAATAAAGTAACCCGTTTGGGTTTGAATTCAATACTAATTTAGATCAAATTACCCCATTAAATTATAAAAAAAACTATGTAATAAACTTAGAAAGATTTTCTCATCTTGGAAGAAACAGATACCCTCTCTCTCTCCGGGAGGATAGCGGCTGTCAAGATGACCATGCTTTCAAAATTCTAAACTTTATATTAAAACAATTTCAAGACTTAATTAATAGATGTATATATAATGAAAAAAAAATCCAAAGTGAAATTCTCTATTACTTCTAGAATGTTTTGTAGGGGGGATTGGCATACCCTAACATTAAGCTCTATCATGATGCAATAAATTAAATGAAACGAGTCTAATAAGACATCATGCTGGTACTAAACTATAATGTAGTAAAATGCTATCTTAGAGACTTAGGGCCCTATTAAATTCCAGCCTCGTAAATAAGAGGCTTCTACTTAAGCCCTACGTACTGCAAAGTTTCTCTAACTTACAATGCTATTAAATTAGCCCTGCTGCGAGCAACGTATGAGCTACGCAGCAGGCCCGTACGTATCTACACTGCGTAAATGTACATGAGGAGTGACAGCCTGCGAGATGATATCGCAGGCTCCCACTCCTCATCAAGTGCTGCGGGGGTCCTAAAAGGGACCTCCGCGGCAGTCCCCCACATAAGCCCTGCCGTGGGGGGTACTCCAAACCCCCCCCTAGGCACCTAAAATGAACCCCCCCTCAATGCGGGGGTCCCTGTCGGGACCCCCGAAGTGTCCTCACATGAACACCTTGCTGCAGGGGTCCATAGGAACCCCCGCAGCCCCCACACATTAACCCCTTGCAGCGGGGGTCCCCGATCGGCACCGATCAGGCCCCCGCTGCATTTAAAACTTTTAAATTCCCCGCCGCGGCTCCTTAAAGGGACCGCGGCACACTATTACCCAATCCCGGCCGCGGCACTTAAAATTAACCCCCCTCTATGCTGGGGGTCCCCATCGGGACCCCCGAAGTGTCCCCATATAAACCCCCTGCTGCGGGGGGCCCCGATCGGCACCGATCGTGACCCTGCTGCAATTCAATTTTAAATTTCCCGCCTCGCGGGTCCTCAAAGGACCGTAAAGGTCCTGAAAGGACTCGCACTAAAAATATTAACCCCAGGCAACTATAATTACCCCATTAACTCATGATGGTCAATACAGACCACCATAAGGCCTAAATTAACCCATTAACTTATGGTGGTCAATCCAGACCACCATAAGGCTCTATTTAACCCATTAACTCATGGTGGTCAATCCAGACCACCATAAGGCCTAAATTACCCCATTAACTCATGATGGTCAATACAGACCACCATAAGGCTCTATTTAACCCCATCAGTCCCATAAGGGTATATTATTACCATTATGGGCCTGTTACAACCCAACATTAACCACATAAGTGCCATGATGGTCCTCAAGAACCATCATGACACTAACTACAAACACTACACTATAACCCCCAATAAACCATTTAATCTAAACTAACCCCCCTCTACACTAATCTATTAACACTTACACTACCTACCTACACTACCTACCCCCTAATAAACCTCCCCAACACTCTAATTACAAAAAACAATAAACCTACAGCACAGAAAACAAAAAACCTACAGTACAAAAAACAAAAAAACCTACAGTACAGAAAAAATAAAAATTACAACCCCACCACCCACTACAGAAAACAAAAAAATACATTACAACCCCACCCCCCACTACAGAAAATAAAAAAAATTACACACCTGAAAAGGAAAGACAGATAAACACAATACATTACATACATTACATACAATACATGACATTACATACATTAAATATAATATATTAAATATAATATATTACATATAATATATTAAATATAATATATTACATATAATATATTACATATAATACATTACATACATTACATACAATACATGACATTACATACATTACATATAATGTATTAAATATAATATATTACATATAATATATTACATATAATACATTACATACATTACATACAATACATGACATTACATACATTACATATAATGTATTAAATATAATATATTACATATAATATATTACATATAATACATTACATACATTACATACAATACATGACATTACATACATTACATATAATATATTACATATAGTCCTAATCAAATACCCCCTATCTATCTAACATACAATCTATTTAATTTAAAATAAATCCTAACTATATCAAATACATCCCCCTATCTATCTAATATACAAAAAATCCTAACTACATACACAGACCCTAATTCTAAGCTAAAATCAATAAATTAAGACCACTTACCTTTAAGATGTTGCTTCAGATCACTAACCTATGGGTCAAACAAAAAATAAAAATTAGTACAAAACATTAACATCAAATAAATAAACATTCTATACATTCTAAATATTCAACTCACCTTTACAGCATGTCCAGTCACTGTTTAGCTCTTCCGGCGCGGCCCTGTTAAAAAAAAAAAACACAATACATGAATACATGAATACAATATATAAACAATAAATAAAATACACAAATAAACATCTAAATATACATTGAACTTACCCCCCCGCGATGTCCCCGGCCTTCTCTCCTTCCGCCCCGGCTGGGCCGCGGAACCATCCGCGCTCTAAAAAAAAAAAAAAAAAAAAACTACCGGAGGTCTGCACTGGCAGACCTCCCCGACGCTACTGAACCTCCCGGAGTCGTTTCCGGGAGGAAATTGGCATTGTCGGCTTGTGATTGGCTGAAAAAGCTGTCAGCCAATCAAAAGTCGTCAATGTAGGAGCCAATCAGGATGCGCAGATGTCTTCTACCAATCACTCCGTGGGGGTGTATCCCATAGTGATTGGCTGAAGGCATCTGAGCGTTGTGATTGGTTCCCAGAAAGATAGACAAGTGTTTAAGCCAATCAGGGTGGGATATTGGGGTGTATCCCATCCTGATTGGCTCACACATTGACGACTTTTGATTGGCTGAAATTGATAGACAGCTTTTTCAGCCAATCACAAGCCGCCAATGCCAATTTCCTCCCGGAAACGACTCCGGGAGGTTCAGTAGCGTCGGGGAGGTCTGCCAGTGCAGACCTCCGTTAGTTTTTTTTCTTTTTTTTTTTTAGAGCGCGAATGGTTCCGCGGCCCAGCCCGGGCTGAAGGAGAGAAGGCCGGGGACATCGCGGGTAGGTAAGTGAAATGTATATTTAGATGTTTATTTGTGTATTTTATTTATTGTTTATATATTGTATTCATGTATTCATGT
Source organism: Discoglossus pictus (assembly GCA_027410445.1). NCBI lineage: Eukaryota > Metazoa > Chordata > Amphibia > Anura > Alytidae > Discoglossus > Discoglossus pictus. Next base: position 87,403,685 of record CM050163.1, read on the forward strand.
ATTGTGTTTTTTTTTTAACAGGGCCGCGCCGGAAGAGCTAAACAGTGACTGGACATGCTGTAAAGGTGAGTTGAATATTTAGAATGTATAGAATGTTTATTTATTTGATGTTAATGTTTTGTACTAATTTTTATTTTTTGTTTGACCCATAGGTTAGTGATCTGAAGCAACATCTTAAAGGTAAGTGGTCTTAATTTATTGATTTTAGCTTAGAATTAGGGTCTGTGTATGTAGTTAGGACTGTAATTATTTTATTTTACTTTAGAATAATGGTCTGTGTATGTAGTTAGGATTTTTTGTATATTAGATAGATAGGGGGATGTATTTGATATAGTTAGGATTTATTTTAAATTAAATAGATTGTATGTTAGATAGATAGGGGGTATTTGATTAGGACTATATGTAATATATTATATGTAATGTATGTAATGTCATGTATTGTATGTAATGTATGTAATGTATTATATGTAATATATTATATGTAATATATTATATTTAATATATTATATGTAATGTATGTAATGTCATGTATTGTATGTAATGTATGTAATGTATTATATGTAATATATTATATGTAATATATTATATTTAATATATTATATGTAATGTCATGTATTGTATGTAATGTATGTAATGTATTATATGTATGTATTGTATTGTGTTTATCTGTCTTTCCTTTTCAGGTGTGTAATTTTTTTATTTTCTGTAGTGGGGGGTGGGGTTGTAATGTATTTTTTTGTTTTCTGTAGTGGGGGGTGGGGTTGTAATTGTTTTTTGTTTTCTGTACTGTAGGTTTTTTTGTTTTTTGTACTGTAGGTTTTTTGTTTTCTGTGCTGTAGGTTTTTTATTTTTTGTAATTAGAGTGGTGGGAAGGTTTATTAGGGGGTAGGTAGTGTAGGTAGGTAGTGTAAGTGTTAATAGATTAGTGTAGAGGGGGGTTAGTTTAGATTAAATGGTTTATTGGGGGTTATAGTGTAGTGTTTGTAGTTAGTGTCATGATGGTCCTTGAGGACCATCATGGCACTTATGTGGTTAATGTTGGGTTGTAACAGGCCCATAATGGTAATAATATACCCTTATGGGACTGATGGGGTTAAATAGAGCCTTATGGTGGTCTGTATTGACCATCATGAGTTAATGGGTTAATTTAGGCCTTATGGTGGTCTGGATTGACCACCATGAGTTAATGGGTTAATTAGAGCCTTATGGTGGTCTGGATTGACCACCATGAGTTAATGGGTTAATTTAGGCCTTATGGTGGTCTGGATTGACCACCATGAGTTAATGGGTTAAATAGAGCCTTATGGTGGTCTGGATTGACCATCATGAGTTAATGGGTTAATTTAGGCCTTATGGTGGTCTGGATTGACCATCATGAGTTAATGGGGTAATTTAGGCCTTATGGTGGTCTGGATTGACCACCATGAGTTAATGGGGTAATTATAGTTGCCTGGGGTTAATATTTTTAGTGCGAGTCCTTTCAGGACCTTTACGGTCTTTTGAGGACCCGCGAGGCGGGAAATTTAAAATTGAATTGCAGCAGGGTCACGATCGGTGCCGATCGGGGCCCCCCGCTGCAGGGGGTTTATGTGGGGACACTTCGGGGGTCCCGATGGGGACCCCCAGCATAGAGGGGGGTTAATTTTAAGTGCCGCGGCCGGGATTAGGTAATAGTGTGCCGCGGTCCCTTTAAGGAGCCGCGGCGGGGAATTTAAAAGTTTTAAATGCAGCGGGGGGCCTGATCTATGCAGATCGGGGCCCCCCCCTGCAATGGGTTTATGTGGGGACACTTCGGGGGTCCCGATGGGGACCCCCAGCATAGAGGGGGGTTAATTTTAAGTGCCGCGGCCGGGATTGGGTAATAGTGTGCCGCGGTCCCTTTAAGGAGCCGCGGCGGGAAATTTAAAAGTTTTAAATGCAGCAGGGGGCCTGATCTATGCAGATCGGGGACCCCCGCTGCAAGGGGTTAATGTGGGGGTGCTGCAGGGGTCCCGATAGAGACCCCTGCAGCATGGGGATGTGTATAGGGTGCAGGGGGGAGCCTCACACTGCTGTCTCGGGCTGTTCCGAGGCAGCACGTAGAGGCTTTCGGATCCCTTGCGTGGACTTTTTGTCCACGTAGGGATTCTTACGATATGCGAGACTCGTGCATAGATTTAAGGCTACGTAGCTCTCTCGGAGCCTATTCTCGGCCATTTTCTCGCAGTCATATCGTAAAGCAGGCTGCGAGAGATTCGGTTCTCGCAAACAGCAGGAAAACTGCCTTTTGCGAGCACCGAGAGAACTACGAGGGAGAATTTAATAGGGCCCTTAATTTGGTATAATAACATTTTGAATGGTAAAATTATGGAAGTAGCTAGAATAGTAGAACAATAATGAAAATACTGGCTTAAACTTAATGGTAAATGGGAACTAGCACCTTTTTCCAGTCCTCTTATGCCTCTGTCTACTTTAGTTGAAAACTCTAATTGTTCTATTTTAAAACTATGGTTTAAGTAGAATATTGATCATCTAGGAGATTTATACATTAATAATTTGCTTGCATCTTTTGAGGAATTAAAGGAGAGATTTGACCTGCCTTGTTATTTTTGGTTGGATTATTACAGACTGAACTCTATGCCTTCAGCATATGAATAGTATTGAATTCAAGATAGAGATTATACAACATTTGAAAAACTGTGCCTGGAAAAAAAGACTGAGATTGATAAAACATGTGAAATATATACAGTATAAGGGAAAATTATTTTTGGAAAATTTTACAACTGAATACTGGTGCACCCATGAGGGAAGTGTGTTTTAAGGTGTTGAATAGATGGTACTTAAAGGGACAGTTAATTCAGTACACTTTGGAGGACACCAGTGGAAAGATCTCACAAAGGCAAGTTTAAATACTTTTTGAACTTTTGAAATACGTGACTTTTTGACACAGACTGCCTCCTCTGTAAGTCACAGATCAGACAGTGTCTTGTTCCTCCTCCTAAGTGACTTTCACCAATCAGGTTGCATAGGACTCAATGGAAATGATTTTTGACAATTTCGACTGATGGGGGCAGGGGGGGGGGGGTGGTTGCCTACACATCAGTGCCATCATGTAGAAAGTTCTATGAAACATGTGAAATGTCTGTGAAAGCAACACGTTTGTGCCAGAGAAAAGTTTTCTGCAAGGACAACACTCTATCAACATGCAAGTAAGGAACAATGAAAATAGCATTATATCAAACTATGTGCTCTCTCTGAAATAAATTATGATATACTGTGATGATCTTCAATCCTGTGTTTTTTCATATGAGTCTCTCTCAGTAGCACTTGATTACCACTTCAACTCGTAGTCCAGTCTGTGTATCAACTACTACTGCTATTGTTTTTTTTTCTATCTCTGTTTGGCAGAGCAAACTAAGCAGCAGCTCAGCATGATTGGGTGATTACCATGTCTGCTTGTAGTCGATTTTGTGTATCAACTACTACTGCTATTGTTTTTTCCTATCTGTTTGGCAGGGCAAACTAAGCAACTACTCTGGAAAGAATGTTTTGGTGAAATTTCAAAGATAATAAAAATCCCTAAAAAAAAAAAAAAATCTATCTATAGAAATTAAGATTTTAGATAAAGATATGCATAAATTAGGATTATCTACAAAGTCCTCAATTAAATGGAAGATAGAGGAGAAACATATTCAATTTGCTCAAGAGGGAAGGAGCTAATTTTAGTTACATAGTAATTGAGGTTGAAAAAAGACTTTCAGTCCATCAAGTTCAACCTTTTAAAATCTCCGCTGATCTGCAATATGCAGATTAGTTGTTAATTAATTAGTTGTTAATTAATTGTTAATTAATTATTAATTAAAAATGTATTGATCCAGAGGAAGCCAAGCAGAAAAAAAACAAGTGAAACTTAGCCAATCGTCTCAAAGGGAAAAAAGATAATTCTTCCTGACCCCAGATACTGGCGATTGGATTTCTCCCTGGATCAATACTCTCTCTCTATTTACCCAGGATAACCATGAATGCCATTTTTGATTAGAAATAAATCCAGTCTTCTTTTAAAGTTATCTATCGAATCTGCTGTCACCACCTCCTTTGGTAGAAAATTCCACAGATTAACCACCCTTACTGTGAAGAAACTTTTTCTTTCTTTAAGGTGGATTTTTTTTACTTCTGACCTCAAGGGATGTCCTCTTATCAGTTAAAAATCTCTTGGCACAAAAAGCTCAATTGACAAATCTTTATACTGACCCTGGATGTATTTATATAAGGTAATCATATCTCCTCGCCTTTTTTCTAGAGAAAATAAGCTTAATTTGGTTAGTCTTTCTTCATAACTTAGCCCCTCTATTCCCCTTATTAGTTTTGTAGCCCTTATCTGTACCTTTTCCAGCTCTAAAATGTCCTTTTTTTGAAGTGGTGCTGAAAATTGTATTCCATATTCCAAATGAGGGCGTACTAGAGATTTGTATAGCGGCAGAATTATATTTGCTTCCCTTGCTTCTATACCCTTCCTAATACATGCTAATATTTTATTTGCCTTTGCAGCTGCTGCTTGGCTTTGAGCACTGTTAAATAGGTGGTTGTCCACTAGTACTCTCAAATCACTTTCAAATGAATGTGATTCATTCCTTGTAAAATGAAGGAAAAGTCATGCAAAGATCCTAATGGAATTCCGCTCCATGTCTAAATGTCTTTCTGTTTTTGTACTTTGAAAGTTTTGAATTATATATCAAGGCAGTAGTATGTAATTATGGATCTTATTTGTTTATGCCCATTGGTAAAATACACTACTGTCTACTGTCATGGTTAGAGATTTCCATGGCTTGAATATTTTAATGGTATATGCATCTCATTTTGTCTATGTTTGTTTTATACTGTAATTAGATCATAAAATGAAATGTATAACATGTACTGCTTTGTTTGTTAAAAAAAAAAAAAGGTTTCATACCCTTGGGTCTTAACACTGTGTATTGCCTCCTTTAGCATCAATGACAGCATGCAGTCTTTTGTAATAGTTGTCTATGCGGCCCCTAATTCTTGCAGGAGGTATAGCTGTCCATTCGTCTTGGCAAAATGCCTCCAGGTCATGCAAAGTCTTTGGTTGTTTTGCATGAACCCTACGTTTAAGATCTCCCCAGAGTGGCTTGATGATATTAAGGTCAGGAAACTGTGATGGCCACTCCACAACCTTCATGATTTTCTGCTGTAACCACTGGAGGGTCAACTTGACCTTGTGCTTAGGGTCATTGTCATGCTGGAAAGTCAAAGAGCGTCCCATGCGTAGCCTTCATGCATAAGAATGCAAATTGTCTGCCAGTGTTTTCTGATAACATGCTGCATTTATCTTTTCATCTATAGGCCTTGTTGAACCCTCTCCAAACATCGCGCTTATGGTTGTGACCATAAAGCTCTAATTTGTTCTTGTCACTCCAAATTACAGTGTGCCAGAAGCTGTGAAGAATGACAGGAATATTGTAACCTGTTTTTTTTGTGGCATTGGCTCAATAACGGCTTCTTTCTGGCAACTCAACCATGCAGCTCATTGTTGTTCAAGTATCTATGTATTGTGCTCCTTGAAACAACCACACCGTCTTTTTCCAGAGGAGCCTGTATTTCTCCTGAGGCTACCTGTGGGTTTTTCTTTGTATTCTGAACAATTCTTCTGGCAGTTGTGGCGGAAATCTTTCTTGGTCTACCTGACCTTGGCTTGGTATCAAGAGATCCCCAAATTTTCCACTTCTTCATAAGTGATTGAACAGTACTGACTGGCATTTGGACAGCTTTGGGTATCTTTTTATAACCTTTTTCATCTTTATGAAGTTCCATTACCTTGTTACGCAGATCTTTTGACAGTTCTTTTCTGCTCCCCATAGCTCAGTATCTAGCCTGCTCAGTGCATCCACATGAGAGCTAACAAAATCATTGACTATTTATATATAGACACTAATTGGAATTTAAAAAGCCACAGGTGTGGGAAATTAAACTTTAATTGCCATTTTTACCTGTGTGTCTGTAAAAAGACCAAACATTCAAGGGTATGCAAACCTTTGATCAGGGCCATTTGGGTGATTTCTGTTATCATTATGATTTAAAATGGAGCCAGACAACTAACTATGTGATAATAAATGGCTTCATATCATCACTATCCTTCAATAAAAGACATTTGTTTGCATGATCAGTCATATTTTCCAAATGAATGCCAACATTTCACAATTTCTGCCAGGGCATGCACATTTTTGAGCACAACTGTATTTATACATGTTTTCTTGTCCCATTGAACTTCATGTTTGTATAAACCAGAAAACCAGCTAAGTCCATATAATTTTTTTTTAATTATTTATTGTATCATATTTAACCTTGCTTTTTCCTCTTCAGAAGTTCACATGAGACATTGGGATAGGAAGTTGCTAAGGACAGAGAGTGAAGACTAAGTGTGCTTTTCCATTGTGAATGGTGCTAAAAATGTCAGTCAGTCTTAGTATTCCCAAGATGGTAGCTTGTGAGCTTTGGAAGTGTTTTCTTGCTGAGTTGTGTTGGTATCCTGTTTGTGTTTGATCCAAAAATAATTTATGTTTGTTTTCTTTTGATTTGTGAAAATGTATAAATGTGAATATTAAAGTGTGTTTCCTGAGATTATATTTTATTTTTATAATTTGAATTGCAATCCACTTTAAACAATGCATTGTTGTAGTTTTATAAACCACTTACAAAGGTAGGGAAACTGACAATTATTTAGTCACATTTGTATTGTGCACACTTTTCAAATATGCTTTAAATAGTTATAAAGCAGTATATCATAGTTATGCATAAAAGAGGAGATTTTACTAAAGGAACAATATTAAAAGTATAAAGTAAGATTTGGTTTGTTGATTAAATGGACCCATGGCAAGATCAAGGTCATGAGCTTGGTAGGTCAAATGGCCACTTGAGTGTTCTTATAAAGGGATCTCTAAAGAATAGTTAGGTAGAACCTGGAAGCAAAAAAAAAATTAAAACTTTTACTATGCAATTAAACAATGAATTACTATTTTTAATCATGCCCTATGCAGTATGAGCATCTTATCTCTCACCCCTGAATTATGTATTGTCTCTGGAGTGGTAACTGTCCAGAGGAGAATTTTCTCCCAATGGGAACACCCTACTTGCAGTATGATAGTGGTAAGCGGCTAGAAAGTGTATTTGTGTAGATTGCTAGCAACTCATATTGTACTACTGCCTGCTACTAATATGTTTTACAAAGTGGTTTTAAAAAAGGTTTCCCATTTGCTATTTCTTCTTAGGTGGCTCCCACTCCAGAGTCAAAATAGCATTCAAAGTGTGGAGAGACCTGCAGCATGATTTTTTTAAAAGTAATTCATTGTTTAAATGCACGGTAAAAGTTCAATAAAGGTTTTCTTGTCACGCCTTACCCACATATTCATTAGAGAGCTATTTAAAAGACCACCAAAGTGGTTCTTTTAGCAGAGAGATCAGAAGAAGTAAGGTGAAAGGATCTAAATAGTATTACAGTTTGGCAGAGAGCATATATATAGATATAATTAATAAACGGTAAAACTAGCAAGGGTCTATTAACTTTCTTCAACATTTTCTATTACCATTAGCTCTTAGAAATACCACTTAACATGTACTCAACCAATATGTATGTTCATAAAAGTGCACTTGTTCAACGTGTTTGAAACTTGTATTCTTACAACTTGTAGGAGTTATTTACAGATATGAGATGCCAATTATGGTGAATCCATGTTTATGCTAAAAAGGTTAGAAAAATCTGAATAAGTTAAAATGTTGCCTACCAGAGTTTCCCCTGTGATGAAATAACTGGGATCTAAAGACTACTAAATCCTGTTATTATGATTATAGAAAAGAGTTGTGGTATAAATATTCTGCATGTTGTGGTTCTGATTCAGAAGCTGCTTTTTTTCACTGAGATGAGATTACAAACCAAGTAAACAATTTTCCATTATTTTATGATTAAGCAGACTAGTTTTCATTTTACTTGTGTGGTAGGAATGGTATTTATAGCATTGTATTTGCTTATGTATATGTCTTCCTGTCTGACTACTGCCCATCAATCAAACTGTTTTTGGAGTTCTTTGGATATGGACTTGGATAGGCCTAGGACAGCAAAGCATCTAAATACCACAGTGTATATTACCATGATTCTTCAGGTCACATGCACAAATTCATAGAAATGAATGCCAAATTGAATATGCTGCCTTTTTTGAACATCAGAAGTGAAATGAACAACAGAAGCCTCATTTACACATAGCAAAAAATTGTGAATAGATGCAAAAACAGACCAAAACATTTATTAAAGTAAACCTTACAAATCTACTGCTGTGTGAATGTAAATGAACCAAAGTTACCAGCATTTATTGATCAAAAACAACAACTTTTTTTACTTATTCGGATTTTGTTTACTTTGGTATCTCAAATAAAGGATGGGCTGAGCCTACATTAGTTGGAAATCCTATCAAATCTAAACCTTGGTTCAATGCATTTTTCCTGAACATTTCTACAAACAAGATAAATATAAAATCTGAACCATGCAAAATTAAATTCTTCAAAGCTCTATCATCTCTTTTCCTAAAATATTACATGGGCGGCTAGTGCCTGTGAATGTCCAGGGCCTAAGCCTCTTACCGATTAAGGGCCCAATCAATATCCACTACATATCTGCTTAAAAAGGCATTGATGGACCTTACCAATCTGAGCATTCTGATTGGTTAAAAAAAATGTCCACGCTAAAGGAGCAGAGTGACATCAGAAAAACGATCCTGACAAGCTGAAATATCATGAACACATATTTCAGCCAATGAGAATGCTCACAAATTACTATTTAAGACACAATAGCACGGTAAAGGCCATTTGCAGTGTGGGAGCTCCTCATAAGAGACACTCAGTTAGAATAATATATATATTTTTAGAGTATATTTTTTTATTTTTTGAGCATTATTTCCAGCCCCAGAACATGAGTACATTGGCTTCAATTAAGCAAGAGGAGTACACGATGGCTACTATCAACATGGATAGCCCGATTGTTCTAGGGCAGAGGAGTAAGGGCCAGGAAATTGTGTTTTTTATTGTAATTTTATTTATTGTCTTACTGTAATATTCTTTTTTTATTTTATTGTATTTTTTTTAACTTAAATATATTTTTTTTATTTTATTGTATTTAAGTTAAGGTGTTTTTTCATGTTTTGTAATTAGTGGGGTTTATTATTTTTAGTAATCTAGATTTTGTGATTACTGAGTTTTTTTATTTTTGTGTAATGTAGGATTAATATGTATTTATTATAGTGTAGCAGTAGTGTTGTATACATAGTGTGCTATTGTGATCCTTAAGGACCCCTATGGCTCAGGGGTTAATTGTAGTTTATCATGGGGTCTATGTATTCCTCCATGGTATGGGGTTTCCTTTAAAGACCCCCATGGTACTTAGGAGTTAAAAAGGGGTCTATGTAGAACCCCATTGTACCTAAGGGTTAATGTAGAATACCATGAGAGTTCTTTAAGGACCCCCATGGTATTGTAAATAGTGGAATCCTGTGGATCCATAGGATTGTAGGGGATAGGGGTTTTAGGAGGTGGTCCATATGATCGCCCATGTTTGTGCGATGTTAGGTGCACTTTTAAACCCCTCAATTGTGTCAGATATAAGGAATCAAGCCTCATATCTAACTCAGTTGAGGGGTAATGGTGTTTTCAATGCCAGATCTGGCAAATAGATGGGGAAGAAATAATAGCAGTGACAGATTTTATTTTCTTGGGCTCCAAGATCTCTGCAGATGGTCACAGCAGCCATAAAATTAAGAAAACGGATTCTAGGGAAGAAAGCTATGACAAGTCTGGATAAGCTATTAAAAAGTAAATATATTACACTAACATCAAAGGTTTGCATAATTAGAACGATGGTATTCAGAGTAGTAACATATGGATGTGAAAGTTTGGCCATAAAAAAGGCTGACACCTTTGCATTATGGTGCTGGAGAAATCTGCTTAGAGTCCTATGGACTGCAAGAATATTCATGTATGATCACTGCAAATTGGAGAATACTTCATGGTAACGCAAAGAAAGAAAATGTCAATAAAATGCACCAAAACCATGTGTTTATATTGAACGAGTTGACTATGAGTATGATTTAGCCAGTCGGAGCCTATAAACACATTAGTCTCCCATAAGGATGTATGTAAAAATTGCAATATGGAGTCTAAAGAGGAAAGTCTTTCCCTCTGAAATGTTGACTGTGTGCATAAGCTAACACACTGGGCCCATGCAGTTGAGGTTTGGATTCTATTGGTGTGATAACAGCCCTGAAAGGGGAGACGCATTTAATAAAGTAACGTGGACCAGTATAAGATGGACATTTGTTGTTTCTAGCCCAGCACTGGGCCTGTGATAACCATGTTTTCCCCTACTTGGACTGGAATATATTATATAAGCCGTACCTTATACCCATCTACCCTATACACCATACCCATCCCATGGTAACACATAACTACATACATACCCACCCCCCCTACTACATACCCACCATACATTCACCCTTTACATACCCCTAACTACATACCCACTACACATTCCCCATGCAACATACTCCTTACTATATACCCACTACACATTCCCTGCTGCTACATATCTCACTCCTAACCACATTCCCCATGCAGTCTCTATATTTAGAAAAAAACATAAATAAGTAGAAAACATATTTTGATTTAAAATATATATATTTTCATGTTTGTTGTGAGTGGCAGGGAGTGTTTCTGTAAGTGGTTGTGTGAGCATATGTGTGTGTGAATCTTATGTTTGTTTGCCCAGCATGGAAGGAAGGGACAGGAGGTGAGGAGAAGTGACCACATGTATATGGTAGAGATGGACTCTAAGCCATCCAGGGCAGTAGAAGGACAGGGAGAGCAGTGGAGAGAGGGAGAGGAGTGGTGATAGGGACAGCAGTAGAGAGGGGGAAGTGGAGTGTGGGAGGAGTTAGGAGCAGATGAGGGGGAGTAGGTTAGCTAGTCAGCAGGGAGGAGTGCCAGGTGCCCAGATTATAGTAGGCATACATGCTGCAGAGCAAGAGTGTGAAACTGCTGAGATCAGTGGTAGGAGTCATTCTGCTGTACTGACCAGATGAATAAAATATATAGGTGCTATGCACTATTTGGATTAGTTCCACTTTGGGAATTCAATGGTTTGACAAACTCTTATCCTATGGATATTTATTGTGGTGGATCAAATATAAAACAAATGTAAGTTCAATAAATTATTCTACATTGTTAGGGGTATTTGTTTTCTGTATAGTTTTGCACCATACTTAAACTATCTATGCTTGGACAGATTATTGTGTGTATTACAACATTTTGAAACTGAGTCACTGTGTTACTGTCTTAATTTTCAATTGATATGTGCACATACACTAGACCAGTGGTGGTCAACTCTGCCAACAGTCCAGTATTACAGAATCTCTTTGTCTCCTTGTATTCAAATGTTCTCAACTTGAGCCTAGGTACATCTATAAATTGAGCGCAATTAAGTGACACACATGAGCTCAATCAAAGAAAACAAGACTGCAACCCCAAACAATAATTCCCAACAAAATGTTGCTATTTCTTAGGACTACACATGTACGTAGCTGTTTAGACACATCACATTAAGACGTTTTTTTTAAACAGAAGACAGGATATTATATGGCAGGGAATTCACATTGCATGCTCACACTGGATAATTGTTGAGGGTGATGGTAAATATGTTTGTAGGCCAGCTCACCACCACTGCACTAACCAGGTGACATTTAAATGACTTAGGAATCACACAACAACTCACAACAAAATGTTGATATTTCTTAGTATTGTATGTGTTAATTGCTGTTTAGACACATGGGGCCTCATTCTATTATCGGCCGTAAATCGGCCGTAAGGCTGCGATTCCTTGCGGGGGTTCTGTTACCTCGCAATTCTATTATACGGCCCCGCAAGGATCTCCCCTTACGGCCGGCCGCATATCTTGGAACCGGCCGTAAGCTCCAAAATCTTTAAAGTCAAATATAAATTGAAGACTGCACTGTAAATCTTTGTAAATGCTAAGGATCATATTGGGGGACATGAGGATTAATAGTAACCCCCTCTCAAGCTTGCACATCAGCCCAAACCCGAGTTGACATTAACTCATTATTTTCCGGTCGCAGAGTGGCCGGGTCTGAGGTGCTCCAAGCACTCTGGACTTTTTACATGGATATTTGACATATATTAAAAAATAATTTATTTACGGATTTAAGTGTAGGGGAATGTTGTGCTATTTTTGCTAACACCTAAAATCACTTTATAGTCTCCTCAGAGTGCATGATGGCTTTATTTGGGCTATATTTTGTGCTTAATTGGTGCTAGCGGGACCTTTTTCCTGCAAGTAAGCTGCGGCTCGCTTTTAGCCTTGCAGAGAGGGTTCCCGGAGCAATTGAATTGCAAATAGGATTTTCTTGCGGCCGATTCTCTTGCGGCCGTTTTAGATCAAAGGCTTTTCTCCTGAGTGAGCGGCCGCAAGGGATAGCAAGGCGCCGGCCGCAAGCCTGCCGGAATCCCCGGCCGGAGGGGATTAGAATAGCCGAATAGCTTGCGGCCGGTCCTAGCGGCCCCGCATCTCCTACGGCCGCTAATAGAATGAGGCCCATGGTAAATGTGTTTGTAGGCCAGCTACTTAGGTGTTAACCCCTGTAGCTGTATATTCATATTTATTTTAGCATTCCAATAACATAACTTTTAGAACCATAGAATAAAATTACAGAACTAGTGCACCTGCAAAATAATCTAATTGGACTCCCCAGCAGGAATAAACCCCACACTGGACAGATACATAGACAGCAGTGTTTAAAAGTGTGTGCAGGTATATTGGTGTGACCATATAAATGTCTATTTTAGACCTCAATTTCTGTTTAGTATGGTCATGTAAAATGATTCTGTAGGGTGTGGTTTTTTACTTTTCACACATTAAAGTGTTAGCTAAGGGTTTAGCTGCTATTAAGTATGGCAGAAAAAACCCACTTAGAGCAGGAAGAAAGCTATAAGTAGTGGTTACGTGCAAATGGATTGCGCATTACGTATTTTTATGAGCTGCATGCAATAGTATTTGACACATAATATTTTAGGGATGGCCATGCAACTGAGGCCCTAGTTTCCATGGTACCAAATGGTACACATCATAATGTGTAGGCAACGCTAGAAGCACCACACAGTGCTGTGTGCTAGTAATGGGTGGAGTAACTACATACAAATTAGATAAGAAGATTTAGCGAACTGGTTGAACTTATGACCAAGAAGATTAGGAGGGGCAGAATATAATATCACAGGGAATCACATATTACGGAAATATCTTGCCTATCAAAAAGCAACATGTAAAATGAGAAGGTAGTTGACTGACATAATGCCATTAAAAAAAAATAACTAAAAGTTCACAAACCTTTTTTTGTTTTTAGGGAGTGATTTGTAGCAAATAGTTCTCATGTTAGTCGAGTTCTGACTTTAATCCAAGGTGTCACTTATGAGCCAATTTAAAACAAATTCCCTAATTTGTTATTTTGCTTCTAAAGAATTTACAAGTTTCCTGAACTGTCATCACTGTTTCCTGATTAGTTTGGACATTTTAGATGAACCTGTTTAAACGTGTTGTTTCAGCCTGAAGAAGCACAGGGGAGTATTTTATTTTTTGTTCGACAAAAGAAGTTAGATAAACTTACTACACACATCAGAGACATTATTGCATTGCTGTTTTTATACTCTCAACAATCAGGATGGTACCTATAAATTAATATAATAGGTTTGATGTGAGCAATGAGAAATGTTTGTATACTGTCTGTCTTACCTTGATGCATAACATATATTATGCTATTACATTACATTATAAACCAATGTAAAGTTCTGACTATCACTGAAGTGTTTAAGTATATGTTGCAATAACCACTCTGGGTATAAGCCCTGTATATTTTAGAGTAAATAAAACAGCGATAAAATGTATACATTAAACTGAATGCACATAAATAAGCAGCTTCTTCCATTTCAGAGTACATAATTTTAGTGCCCATCTTAAAGGACAGCCAAGCTCTGAAATATCATCAGGCAATTTCCTCTGAACAGTTGAACCAATATTTAAGCAAGCCCGTCATTTACTTCTTAGACACAGCCAATAGTAAATGAAACCGTCATCATGACATCAGTAAAACATGGGCTTGCTGCCCTATTAAATTCCCTCAACATGTAAAACTGTAGCCCGTAACGTAGCCCGCAAGACACACGGCTATTAAATTGGCCCTGTAACCTGCTGACGACTTGTGGGGTAAAGGCGAGAAAAGGCTACAAGATGTGGAAATTTGAACTGCGCGCCCGCAAATCCTTTGATCTCTCAAGCCCTTTGTCTCCAATCAAGCTATTAAATTGCAACAAATTCACTGGCGTTCCACCCCGTAACCCGCAAATGGAGCCAAAAAGGCAATGGGTACCAGAGAGGACCCGCAAGGGGGTTAAAGTCCTGTCGGCTGCACTGTAAATGCAAATATACACAAACTACTGTACTTATATATAAAGGGAAAGTGATGTTAGGTATTAAAATAAATAGCACAACATTCTGGAGCTTGCAAATGGCAATATAAAATATTATTTTTCATGTTTAAATTCTGTGTTATATTGATCCCAGCAATCAACGTGTTAATACATATAATGGAACTTGCATGGACTAGAATATCATATTTACGGATTTATCAATATTGCATTATTTCTGGAATGTGGGTCCGAGCGTAACTCGCAATTGAAGCAAGTAAGGCTTTGAAATCTAACCTCCATTTTTCAGTGACGTTATGATGACAACCTATTTTGCCATTGGTTCCGTCTAAGCCCATAACTACGGGTTTGCCTAATTAATCATGTTCACGGCAGCACATCCAACGTGCGGAAAATTGTTTACGGGTTTGCATCTCAAGCCCTTAACTGGCGGCATGGTCTAATTTAATAGCTCTGTAACTCCGAATTTCAAGCCCGCAGCCGTTGTGGGTCTCACGTTGCCGATACGGGCTTCAAATTTAATAGGGTTGATAATCTACAAGCAGAGGCTAAGAATAAATTAGTGCCAATCTAACAATCTAGCGCCCTATAAAATGCATTAGATCATCTGTTCTAGTCCATGTACGTTTCATGATTTGTATTAACCCATTGAGTCTGTTGTGCGATTAATTTTAATGTAATTCCATGTCTTCCCATGCTTTTAAAGTACTGTATTGTATGTTTAATTGCTGCTACAGCTCTAATAAGTGTTTGAAAAATGTGTTGTGAGTCCTATTTAGTACTCGTATTTTTTTTGACAGAAAATTAATAATTTTTTCAGTTTCGGGTTAGACTTTATTTGCGAGCTAACACTATGGGTCTAACAGAATATAAATTTTGTGTAACTAATTAGTTAGCGCTCATAATATTTGAGCTGTGCTAAAACCAATGGAGTTCTAAGGCCAATTGTATGACTTTGGCTGGCCCATGGTAATTGTGGGCGGGTAACTCATAATTGTAATTACTAGTAGCTAATAGAATGTGTGGCGATATTGAGTGATTTCAAGTGTGTATAAATGTATGAATTGGGCAATAGAATAGGGCCCACAGTTAATACTGCAGCTGGTTCTGTGGACATTTAACATACTTAAAGAGCACGTGTGCCATACACTGACAAATTTACCCTGTATTAAGGAGCCACCCAAAATTGTATATATCTGTATGTGAGATATACAGTAAACTAGACAGAGTCTGATCATGTTTACAGTATATCTCATTATAAAGGTAACCGTTCCTGTAAGTAAATGTAATAAAATGCCCATAATAAAGGGAGCCCCCATCATGCTCCATATTAGTGGAAACATATAATGATCCCATTCCTGCAACATATTGTTATAATGACAAATTGTAGATACTAGTACAGAAGATGTTGAGTACCCTTTTCTTCTAAGAGCTTACAATCTAATTAGGTTAAGGGTATTAATTTAAACTCAAAACGAAAGGGGATTGTTATGGTTGGTCCCATGTAGAAGCAGGATCTAGAGTTGAACATCCTCCACACACAACTGGGACCACTCCTCGTTATTTAACAAAAAAAAACTGAGCTAAAAATCAGGGCACTAGCCTGGGGCAATTAAACACCCATAAAAAATTGCATGGTTAGCCTTTCAACAAATGAACCAAGCAGATATGAACAATCTGTATTGTCCAAAGGACTCTCTTTTTGTTCTACCTATGGACAAAATAAATCTTTGCGTTGGCATGGAGGAATTCTTCAGAAAGCTCAAACTCAATGAATTATTCTATGACAGAAAATACAATACAACATCTGGGACTACAGAACAAAGTTACAGCAATCGTGCCCCTGCACAATAATCTACTTGGACTCCCCCATCAGGAATAAATGCTACTCTGGCCAGAGATACAGTGAGAACAATAAGATTGTGCAGATTTGAGTTGAACATAATGTTGATTGGCTGAAATTTGATTGTCACCTATTTCAGCCAATCAGAGGCCTAGAAAATCCATATAAAAGTCAGATGTGAAATAAAATGTGTCCATGCAGGAGCTCCGTTCATTTATGTTTTTTTTGTTTTTTTTAGAGAGTGGCATGGTTTTGGATGGGCCTTTTTATCCTGGCTCTGAAGATGTGGACTGAAAATATCTATCAGACTAGAAGAGGCCATTTCCAGATAGTCAAGAAGATGAGGATTGACTCTCTTCAAGCAGGAAAGATGAGGCAGTTTCATGGAGATCCCGACAATGACGACCGATGGCTTCAAGCAATGGATTTATTCATCGCATGAACCGGGTGGAAGGTTTGATCATAAGCCTAAAGTAATTAACCTACTCATTTTTGTTTTACAGTTGTAATTGCTTTTTTATTTTAATTTCAGTCTTTTTTTTATTTTATTGTAATTCTTTTTTGATTTCAATTGTAATTTTTTTTACTGTTTGAGACCACTATTCAAGTATATTATTCCACTTCCAACTACCTTCATTGTTCTCTCCTTAAACCTTAGGGTATATTTTATAATTCTATATGTCATGGTCTTTAATCTCCATTATGTGACAAATAAACCTTTTAACTACTTCAGATTGCGTATTTCACTTGAGCTTCTTGATATTTAGCTGAACAATCCCTTAAGGAATCAAGACCATTTACATTGGTCAGTAAGCTAATTTATCAGTGAAATCTTCCCTCAAAAGCACTAGAGGTGATGTTAAATACTCCTCTCAATCTATATTCAGGTGCAATAACTGAGCTATTTTTTTTTTCTTTAATGCATTCGGCTATGCTATTTTTAAGGACCAAATTGCTGGCATTGTGATATTTTTAATAGATCACTATATATGAATACCTGCCTTTGTTTTCTCTCATTGTCAGGAAAGTTATATGTGTTTCCAGGTCATACTATGCATACCTGGTTATCCATTGCAGATACACTTTCTTCTGGTGTAGCACATGGGTATTCTATGCGTCTGTCAAGATTTCCTTCTTTCAGAACCTCATGTCTGACACAGAAAGGAAGCTTATAAGTTAATTTACACAAGTTTTATGACAACAGGGTTTACATTTATTCACATATAGTAGGTATTCTGGAATGTTTTTCTTTCCTGTGTCAATAAAGTGAACACATAGGCAATCATTCAGGCAGCTCTAGTAATACTAGGCACAATAAACCCTTTCACTTGAAATGTAAGAATCCAACCAGACAGCATACATTTTCTCCCAGTCAGCTTTTAGTAAATTTATTTTTTTCCACTTAAGTTTTATTGAGTATTTATTTAATAGGGTTGCAGACATAAAGAAGGGTGTAAATTCAGGAAAGGTAGTATAAGTATGTAAGAGTAAATCTGAGAACAAGGAAAGGGTGTGTAAAACAAACAGCATGCATTAGCATGTACAGTGCCTTGCAAAAGTATTCACCCCCTTGGCATTTTTCATGTTTTGTTGCCTCACAACCTGGAATTAACATGGATTGTTTGAGGATTTGCATCATTTAATTTACAGAACATGCCCACAACTTTGAATACATTTTTTATTTTTTATTATTGTGAAGCAAACAACAAATACGACAAAATAACAGTAAAAGTCAACGTGCATAATTATTCACCCCCCTAAAGTCAATACTTTGTAGAGCTACCTTTTGCGGCAATCACACCCCCAAGTCGCTTTGGATAAGTCTCTATGAGCTTGCCACATCTTACCACTGGGATTTTTGCCCATTCCTTCTTGCAACACTGCTCCAGCTCCTTCAAGTTGGATGGTTTGCGCTTGTGAACAGCAATCTTTAAGTCTGACCACAGATTTTCTATTGGATTGAGGTCTGGGCTTTGACTAGGCCATTCCAACACATTTACATGTTTCCCCTTAAACCATTCAAGTGTTGCTTTAGCAGTGTGTTTGGGGTCATTGTCCTGCTGGAAGGTGAACCTCAGTCCTAGCCTCAAATCATGAACAGAGTGGTACAGGTTTTGCTCAAGAATATCCCTGTATTTAGCACCATCCATCTTTCCCTCAACTCTGACCAGTTTCCCAGTCCCCGCTGCTGAAAAACATCCCCACCTCATGATACTGCCACCACCATGTTTCACTGTGGGGATGGTGCTATTTAAGTGATGTGATGTGTTGGGTTTGCACCAGACATAGCGTTTTCTTTGATGGCCAAAAAGTTCAATTTTAGTCTCATCAGACTAGAGCACCTTCCTCCATACATTTTGGGAGTCTCCCACATGCCTTTTCGCAAACTCAAAACGTGCCATTTTGTTTTTTGTTGAAAGTAATGGCTTTCTTCTGGCCACTCTTGTTTTCTGATCCATCAAATAAAATTCAGATTAACAAAACATTGAACTTAAGGCTGTAATGTAACAAAATAGGTAAAAAGTGAAGGGGTGAATACTTTTGCAAGGCACTGTAGATATCGACAGCACTATAGTTAGAATTCATGTTAGATATTGCAAAGCCTTATAGTGGTACGTAGCATACATGGCATTGGGGACATATCTACCTGTATTTTTGTATCAAATGTCTGATGAAGCAGAGTATTTCCTTAATCTCTCTCTTCCCCTTCAACTTTCTCATACCTGCTTTGTTCCTCTTCCAAAATGTTCACCGTTTTCTATCTCTTCCCCGTATTCCCGTTATTTTCCTTTTTTCTTTATTCTCTATTTATGTTTATCTTCTATCCAACTTCAAGTAGGCTGTGATCTACTATTCAGTATCAAAACTGGCAGTGATCTACCCCACACAACATATATATTTTCTTCTTTCTCACTCCTTTTCTCGCTCTCCCTCATTCACAGCCATTCTCTCTCCTTCAATCTCTCCCTCCTTCTCTTGCTCTCTCTTTTACTCTTTCCTTCTCTCTCAAACTCTCATTCTCTTTCCTTCCTTTACTCTCTCTACTTCTTTCTCCTCTCCCTCCTTCACTCCCTCTCTACTTTACTGTTTCCTTCTCTCTGTCTCATTCACTCTCCTCTTTCTCCCATTCCCATTCTCCTTCTCAATGTTCTTTATTTTTCTCTCTCTCTCCTTCACTCTCTCTACTTCTCTCTCTCCTCTCTTCTCCCTCTCTCCTTCCTTCACTCTCTCTACTTCTCCCTCTTTACTTCATTCATTCTCTCTACTTCTCTCTCTCCTCCTCTCTCTCTCCTTCCTTCGCTCTCCCTACTTCTCTCTCTCTTGTCCTCTCTTCTCTCTCTCTCCTTCTTTCAGTCTCTCTCCTCCCTTTCTCTCCTTCCTTCTCTCTCTACTCCTCTCTTTCTCTCCTTCCTTCTCTCTCTACGTCTCTCTCTTGTCCTCTCTTCTCTCTCTCTCCTTCTTTCAGTCTTTCTCCTCCTCTCTCCTTCCTTCTCTCTCTACTCCTCTCTTCTCTCTTTCTCTCCTTCCTTCACTCTCTCTCCTTCCTCCTCTCTCTCCTTCCTTCACTCTATCTACTTCTCTCTCTTCTCTCCCTCCTTCTCTCTTTCATTCGCACTCTCCTCTCTCTCCCTCCTTCCCTCTGCCTCACCTTCAATCTCTTTCCTTTTCTCTGTGTTTCTCTTTCTCTCCTTCCCTTTCTCCTTTACTGTTTCCTTCTCTCCCTCATCATCTCTCTCATTCACCCTGTCCTTTTTTCTCTCCTTCACGCTCTCTCACACGTCCCTCCTTCTCTTGCATTCACACTCTCCTCTCTCTCCATCAATATCCCTTCTTATCTCTCTCACTCCTTCAATATCCCATTTTCTCCCTCTCCTTTTCTCCCTTTCTCCCTCCCGTTTTCTCCCTTTCGCCCTCTCCTTTTCTTCATTTCTCCCTCTCCCTTTCTCCCTGTCTCTCTTTCTCACTCTCCTTTTCGACCTTTTTACCTTTCTCTCTCCTGTTCTCCCTTTCTCCCTCTCTTTTTCTCTCACTTCTCCCACTCCTTTTCTCCCTCTCATTTTCTCCCTTTCTCCCTCTCATTTTCTCCCTTTCTCCCTCTCATTTTCTCCCTTTCTCCCTCTCATTTTCTCCCTTCCTCCCTTTCATTTTCTCCCTCTCCTTTTCTCCCTATCTCCCTCTCATTTTCAACTTCTCCTTTTCTCACTTTCTCCCTCTCCATTTCTCCGTCTCCTTCTCTCTCTCCATTTCTCCCTCTCCCTTTCTCCCTCTCCTTTTCTCCCTCTCTCGTCCTGTCGTCTGTTTGTGTCTGTTTTTAATAAAAAAATTATTATTATATATTTCGCGATCAGGACGTGTTTGTTACCGTGTTAAAGATAATTTCAGAGAACTATCCCATTTGAAATCACGAGTATTACTGTTTGAAATAAACAATTTGGGGTTACTACTGTTCCAATAAACAATTTGACGTTATGCTTCCTGTATGTAATAATAAAGTTAGGGTTAGTTTGTTACAATACAGAGCTTTCAATGCTTAAAATATGTTGAAAATAACAAAAAATAATGGAGTTTTACCACCGTTTGCTCTGTTTGGATTCGGAAAATATTGCCTAGCAGAGCATTTCAATGGACATGCAAGGTTCTGAATTCATTATGAGTTTCTTTACTTTTATGTACTTTATTTTGTTACAAAGTGCATAAAAAGCTTGTATTTTTCTGACTAAACATTACAAATAGTTCCTATCCAGTTCCCCCTGCAGCTCATGAAGACAGTGTACTTCTAAGTACAGAGGTACCACTGTCTCAATCAGTGGCAACATTCTACAACATGCCACTTGAGAGAGGTTTCTGACAGCCTAATTTGAAACATTGCATTTCACAGTCTGCCCATTCATGAGCTGTATGAGCCACAGAAGGCCGATCCAAACAAAGTACAAAATGGTGGAAAAATAAAATGCACAAAATTAAAGAGATACATAGGTATATTATATTCCTAATGAATCCAGAAACCTTAAAATGTTCCTTTAAATGCCAATTGTACAATAGGAAAAATGTTACATTTGTGAATTGTGCCAGAAATGAACAGCAGCTATTTGATTGCAAATGCATTCTACTGATCATGTGTGAGAAGATGGCTAAAATGTCAAATTCTAAAAGTTTATCTTAATTAACCATCCCCCCTCCTTCCACTTCTAATAGATAATAAATATTAGCAGTACAAAAACAGTTATGCTCAAAGCCAACAGGAGACATGGAAGAAAGAACCATTGAATAGGTGCAAGTAGTGCTACAATTATTATCTTTTTTTTTGTATTGTGACAACATATTCGCGCTGTACAGGGGTTAAGACAAAGGCAGGGAGGTGTGAAAGGTTAGAAGAACTGGTTTCTCTAAAAGTGTTTTTATGCTCATGGCTTACATAACTGATAATTTTGTTACATACCTTTTGTTGTATAAGTGCTATTTCATTGAACTATACATCCCATCCGTGCTGACATCCATGTAACAGTATAGCCTAGTCTAAACAAACTATTTTTATGTTAAAGTAACTATATTAATCCATATTTTATTTTGTGTAATTGTCCACTGAGTTATTGTACACTATTCCCTAAGGGCCTCATTCTATTAGCGGCCGTAAATCGTCCGTAAGGCTGCGATTCCTTGCGGGGGTTCAGTTAACTCGCGATTCTATCCCGCAAGGATCTCCTCTTACGTAATCTCAGAAATCTAAAAACGCAAAAATAAATTCAAGCCTGCACTGTACAGCTCTGTAAATGCTAGGGATCATATTGGGGGACATGAGGATTAAAAGGAACCCACTCTCAAGCTTGCACATCTGCCCAAACCCGAGTTCAAATTAACTGTTTATTTTCCGGCTGCGGCGTGGGTGTGTCTGAGGTGCTCCAAGCACTCTGGACTTTTTACATGGATATTTTACGGATATTAAAAATAAAATATTTTACGGATTTGAGTACAGGATAATTATGTGCTATTTTTTCTAACACCTAAAATCCCTTTATAGTCTTCTCAAAGTGCAGGATGGCTTTATTTGAGCTATTTTATGTGCTTAATTGGTGCTAGCGAGACCTCTTTCCTGCAAGTAAGCTGTGGCTCGCTTTTAGCCTTGCAGAGAGGTTTCCCGGAGCAATTGAATTGCAAAACTCTTGCGGCTGTTTTAGATCAAAGGCTTTCCTCTGGCACGAGCGGCCGCAAGAGATAGCAAGGCACCGGCCGCAAGCCTGCCGGAGCCTCCGGCCGTAAGGGAATAGAATAGCCGAAGAGCTTGCGGCCAGTCCTTGCGGCCCCGCAACGGCTGCGGCCGCTAATAGAATGAGGCCCTAAGTGTTCTGTAATTTTTATATATACAGAGTTGTGATTCTATCACATATATAGTTGTGAGCATACGAGTTGTTGCCACCGCTTGCGAGGGATGCAGTTGGCTCCGCATTTGTGGAAGGTGGAGGCTCCAACGTGGTTAAAAACACATACACACGCACGACTTAGAACAAAAAAAAAACAACCTCGGAACCAACCTTAACGTAACAAACACCCACACGCACGAAAAATGGCGGAACCGCTCGCACCTCAAAACAATCAAAACAAACCAAATACTCACAAAATATACATAAAAAGCTTACCCATAGCAAGGGGGAGCACCCAGGACCTCTGAAAGTGAAGTTACACCTCCATTTAAGTCCAAATTCCAGAGTTCAGACACACGAAAATCCCCTAAGCGAGAGAAAAAATGGCTGCCGAAAAAAAACAAAACAAGGCTCAAAGCCCAGGACTGCACACACACACACACACGCGACCTTGGAACCAACCTTGACGGAACAAACACCCACACGCACGAAAAATATGACCATAACGCTCACCTAAAAACAGTCAAAACACACCAAATACTCACAAAAAATACATAAAAAGCTTACCCATAGCAAGGGGGGGCACCCAGGACCTCTGAAAGTGAAGTTACACCTCCATTTAAGTCCAAATTCCTGAGTTCAGACACACGAAAATCCCCTAAGTGAGAGAAAAAATGGCCGCCGAAAAAAACGAAAACGAGGCTCAAAGCCCAGCCACGTACAACTTACTCAAGAAGGGATCCGAGATAAGTTGGAAACCCACATTAACCCCACGGGATCCGAGATAAGCTCGGAGACCTGCATTAACCCATTAACCATCGCAGTGGGGGTCCCGATCTCACACGATCAGGGACCCCGGCTGCAATGAAAATTCTAAATTCCTGCGTTACGGGTCCTTAAAGGACCCGTTATAAAAGAAAACATATATACACTATCACCCTGTCACTCATGGGGGTCAATACAGACCCCCATAAACCTTCATTAACCCTGTTACTCAAGGGGGTCAATACAGACCCCCATAAGCACTTCATTAACCCCCTCACTCACGGGGGTCAATATAGACCCCCATAAGCCCTTCATTAACCCTGTCACTCATGGGGGTCAATACAGACCCCCTTAAGCACTAAATTAACCCCCTCACTTATGGGGGTCAATACAGACCCCCATAAACCCCTAATTAACCCTGTTATTTATGGGGGTCAATATAGACCCCCATGAGCACTTCAATAACCCCCTCACTCATGGGGGTCAATATAGACCCCCATAAGCCCTTCATTAACCCTGTCAATCATGGGGGTCAATACAGACCTCCATAAACCCCTAATTAACCCTGTCATTTATGGGGGTCAATATAGACCCCATAAGCCCTTCATTAACCCTGTCACTCATAGGGGTCAATATAGACCCCCATAAGCCCTTCATTAACCCTGTCACTCATGGGGGTCAATATAGACCCCCATAAACCCCTAATTAACCCTGTAATTCATGGGGGTCAATATAGACGCCCATAAGCCCTTCATTAACCCTGTCACTCATGGGGGTCAATACAGACCCCCAACGAAAGCACTTTATTAACCCTGTCACTCATGGGGGTCAATACAGACCCTTATAAGCCCTTCATTAACCCTGTCACTCATGGGGGTCAATACAGACCCCTATAGACCCCCATAAGCCCTTCATTAACCCTGTCACTCATGGGGGTCAATATAGACCCCCATAAACCCCTAATTAACCCTGTCATTCATGGGGTTCAATATAGACCCCCATAAGCCCTTCATTAACCCTGTCACTCATGGGGGTCAATATAGACCCCCATAAGCCCTTCATTAACCCTGTAACTCATGGGGGTCAATACAGGCCCCCATAAGCACTTCATTAAGCCTGTCACTCATGGGGGTCAATACAGACCCCCATAAGCACTTCATTAACCCTGTCACTCATGGGGTCAATACAGACCCCCATAAGCCCTTCATTAACCCTGTCACTCATGGGGGTCAATACAGACCCCCATAAGCCCTTCATTAACGCTGTCACTCATGGGGGTCAATACAGATCCCCAAAGGAAAGCACTTCATTAACCCTGTCACTCATGGGGGTCAATACAGACCCCCATAAGCCCTTCATTAACCCTGTCACTCATGGGGGTCAATACAGACCCCCATAGACCCCCATAAGCACTTCATTAACCCTGTCACTCATGGGGTCAATACAGACCCCCATAAGCCCTTCATTAACCCTGTCACTCATGGGGGTCAATATAGACCCCCATAAACCCCTAATTAACCCTGTATTTCATGGGGGTCAATATAGACGCCCATAAGCCCTTCATTAACCCTGTCACTCATGGGGGTCAATACAGACCCCCAACGAAAGCACTTCATTAACCCTGTCACTCATGGGGGTCAATACAGACCCCCATAAGCCCTTCATTAACCCTGTCACTCATGGGGGTCAATACAGACCCCTATAGACCCCCATAAGCCCATTATTAACCCTGTCACTCATGGGGGTCAATATAGACCCCCATAAACCCCTAATTAACCCTGTCATTCATGGGGGTCAATATAGACCCCCATAAGCCCTTCATTAACCCTGTCCCTCATGGGGGTCAATATAGACCCCCATAAGCCCTTCATTAACCCTGTCACTCATGGGGGTCAATACAGATTCCCAAAGGAAAGCACTTCATTAACCCTGTCACTCATGGGGGTCAATACAGACCCCCATAAGCCCTTCATTAACCCTGTCACTCATGGGGGTCAATACAGACCCCCATAGACCCCCATAAGCCCTTCATTAACCCTGTCACTCATGGGGGTCAATATAGACCCCTATAAACCCCTAATTAACCCTGTCATTCATGGGGTCAATATAGACCCCCATAAGCCATTCATTAACCCTGTCACTCATGGGGGTCAATATAGACCCCCATAAACCCCTAATTAACCCTGTATTTCATGGGGGTCAATATAGACGCCCATAAGCCCTTCATTACCCTGTCACTCATGGGGGTCAATACAGACCCCCAACGAAAGCACTTCATTAACCCTGTCACTCATGGGGGTCAATACAGACCCCCATAAGCCCTTCATTAACCCTGTCACTCATGGGGGTCAGTACAGAGCCCTATAGACCCCCATAAGCCCTTCATTAACCCTGTCACTCATGGGGGTCAATATAGACCCCCATAAACCCTTCATTAACCCTGTCCCTCATGGGGGTCAATATAGACCCCCATAAGCCCTTCATTAACCCTGTCACTCATGGGGGTCAATACAGATCCCCAAAGGAAAGCACTTCATTAACCCTTTCACTAATGGGGGTCAATACAGACCCCCATAAGCCCTTCATTAACCCTGTCACTCATGGGGGTCAATACAGACCCCCATA
This sequence comes from Discoglossus pictus, assembly GCA_027410445.1. Lineage (NCBI taxonomy): Eukaryota > Metazoa > Chordata > Amphibia > Anura > Alytidae > Discoglossus > Discoglossus pictus. The sequence continues at coordinate 87,429,800 of CM050163.1, forward strand.
GACCCCCATAAGCCCTTCATTAACCCTGTCACTCATGGGGGTCAATACAGACCCCCATAGACCCCCATAAGCACTTCATTAACCCTGTCACTCATGGGGTCAATACAGACCCCCATAAGCCCTTCATTAACCCTGTCACTCATGGGGGTCAATATAGACCCCCATAAACCCCTAATTAACCCTGTATTTCATGGGGGTCAATATAGACGCCCATAAGCCCTTCATTAACCCTGTCACTCATGGGGGTCAATACAGACCCCCAACGAAAGCACTTCATTAACCCTGTCACTCATGGGGGTCAATACAGACCCCCATAAGCCCTTCATTAACCCTGTCACTCATGGGGGTCAATACAGACCCCTATAGACCCCCATAAGCCCTTCATTAACCCTGTCACTCATGGGGGTCAATATAGACCCCCATAAACCCCTAATTAACCCTGTCATTCATGGGGGTCAATATAGACCCCCATAAGCCCTTCATTAACCCTGTCCCTCATGGGGGTCAATATAGACCCCCATAAGCCCTTCATTAACCCTGTCACTCATGGGGGTCAATACAGATTCCCAAAGGAAAGCACTTCATTAACCCTGTCACTCATGGGGGTCAATACAGACCCCCATAAGCCCTTTATTAACCCTGTCACTCATGGGGGTCAATACAGACCCCCATAGACCCCCATAAGCCCTTCATTAACCCTGTCACTCATGGGGGTCAATATAGACCCCTATAAACCCCTAATTAACCCTGTCATTCATGGGGTCAATATAGACCCCCATAAGCCATTCATTAACCCTGTCACTCATGGGGGTCAATATAGACCCCCATAAACCCCTAATTAACCCTGTATTTCATGGGGGTCAATATAGACGCCCATAAGCCCTTCATTACCCTGTCACTCATGGGGGTCAATACAGACCCCCAACGAAAGCACTTCATTAACCCTGTCACTCATGGGGGTCAATACAGACCCCCATAAGCCCTTCATTAACCCTGTCACTCATGGGGGTCAATACAGAGCCCTATAGACCCCCATAAGCCCTTCATTAACCCTGTCACTCATGGGGGTCAATATAGACCCCCATAAACCCTTCATTAACCCTGTCCCTCATGGGGGTCAATATAGACCCCCATAAGCCCTTCATTAACCCTGTCACTCATGGGGGTCAATACAGATCCCCAAAGGAAAGCACTTCATTAACCCTGTCACTAATGGGGGTCAATACAGACCCCCATAAGCCCTTCATTAACCCTGTCACTCATGGGGGTCAATACAGACCCCCATAGACCCCCATAAGCCCTTCATTAACCCTGTCACTCATGGGGGTCAATACAGACCCCCATAGACCCCCATAAGCACTTCATTAACCCTGTCACTCATGGGGTCAATACAGACCCCCATAAGCCCTTCATTAACCCTGTCACTCATGGGGGTCAATATAGACCCCCATAAACCCCTAATTAACCCTGTATTTCATGGGGGTCAATATAGACGCCCATAAGCCCTTCATTAACCCTGTCACTCATGGGGGTCAATACAGACCCCCAACGAAAGCACTTCATTAACCCTGTCACTCATGGGGGTCAATACAGACCCCCATAAGCCCTTCATTAACCCTGTCACTCATGGGGGTCAATACAGACCCCTATAGACCCCCATAAGCCCTTCATTAACCCTGTCACTCATGGGGGTCAATATAGACCCCCATAAACCCCTAATTAACCCTGTCATTCATGGGGGTCAATATAGACCCCCATAAGCCCTTCATTAACCCTGTCCCTCATGGGGGTCTATATTGACCCCCATAAGCCCTTCATTAACCCTGTCACTCATGGGGGTCAATACAGATTCCCAAAGGAAAGCACTTCATTAACCCTGTCACTCATGGGGGTCAATACAGACCCCCATAAGCCCTTTATTAACCCTGTCACTCATGGGGGTCAATACAGACCCCCATAGACCCCCATAAGCCCTTCATTAACCCTGTCACTCATGGGGGTCAATATAGACCCCTATAAACCCCTAATTAACCCTGTCATTCATGGGGTCAATATAGACCCCCATAAGCCATTCATTAACCCTGTCACTCATGGGGGTCAATATAGACCCCCATAAACCCCTAATTAACCCTGTATTTCATGGGGGTCAATATAGACGCCCATAAGCCCTTCATTACCCTGTCACTCATGGGGGTCAATACAGACCCCCAACGAAAGCACTTCATTAACCCTGTCACTCATGGGGGTCAATACAGACCCCCATAAGCCCTTCATTAACCCTGTCACTCATGGGGGTCAATACAGAGCCCTATAGACCCCCATAAGCCCTTCATTAACCCTGTCACTCATGGGGGTCAATATAGACCCCCATAAACCCTTCATTAACCCTGTCCCTCATGGGGGTCAATATAGACCCCCATAAGCCCTTCATTAACCCTGTCACTCATGGGGGTCAATACAGATCCCCAAAGGAAAGCACTTCATTAACCCTGTCACTAATGGGGGTCAATACAGACCCCCATAAGCCCTTCATTAACCCTGTCACTCATGGGGGTCAATACAGACCCCCATAGACCCCCATAAGCCCTTCATTAACCCTGTCACTCATGGGGTCAATATAGACCCCTATAAACCCCTAATTAACCCTGTCATTCATGGGGTCAATATAGACCCCCATAAGCCATTCATTAACCCTGTCACTCTTGGGGGTCAATATAGACCCCCATAAGCCCTTCATTAACCCTGTCACTCATGGTGGTCAATACAGGCCCCCATAAGCACTTCATTAACCCTGTCACTCATGGGGGTCAATACAGACCCCCATAAGCACTTCATTAACCCTGTCACTCATGGGGGTCAATACAGACCCCCATAAGCCCTTCATTAACCCTGTCACTCATGGGGGTCAATACAGACTCCCATAAGCCCTTCATTTACCCTGTCACTCATGGGGGTCAATATAGAAGCCCATAAGCCCTTCATTAACCCTGTCACTCATGGGGGTCAATACAGACCCCCATAAGCCCTTCACTAACACTGTCACTCATGGGGGTCAATACAGACCCCTATAGACCCCCATAAGCCCTTCATTAACCCTGTCACTCATGGGGGTCAATATAGACCCCCATAAACCCCTAATTAACCCTGTCATTCATGGGGGTCAATATAGACCCCCATAAGCCCTTCATTAACCCTGTCCCTCATGGGGGTCAATATAGACCCCCATAAGCCCTTCATTAACCCTGTCACTCATGGGGGTCAATACAGATTCCCAAAGGAAAGCACTTCATTAACCCTGTCACTCATGGGGGTCAATACAGACCCCCATAAGCCCTTTATTAACCCTGTCACTCATGGGGGTCAATACAGACCCCCATAGACCCCCATAAGCCCTTCATTAACCCTGTCACTCATGGGGGTCAATATAGACCCCTATAAACCCCTAATTAACCCTGTCATTCATGGGGTCAATATAGACCCCCATAAGCCATTCATTAACCCTGTCACTCATGGGGGTCAATATAGACCCCCATAAACCCCTAATTAACCCTGTATTTCATGGGGGTCAATATAGACGCCCATAAGCCCTTCATTACCCTGTCACTCATGGGGGTCAATACAGACCCCCAACGAAAGCACTTCATTAACCCTGTCACTCATGGGGGTCAATACAGACCCCCATAAGCCCTTCATTAACCCTGTCACTCATGGGGGTCAATACAGAGCCCTATAGACCCCCATAAGCCCTTCATTAACCCTGTCACTCATGGGGGTCAATATAGACCCCCATAAACCCTTCATTAACCCTGTCCCTCATGGGGGTCAATATAGACCCCCATAAGCCCTTCATTAACCCTGTCACTCATGGGGGTCAATACAGATCCCCAAAGGAAAGCACTTCATTAACCCTGTCACTAATGGGGGTCAATACAGACCCCCATAAGCCCTTCATTAACCCTGTCACTCATGGGGGTCAATACAGACCCCCATAGACCCCCATAAGCCCTTCATTAACCCTGTCACTCATGGGGGTCAATACAGACCCCCATAGACCCCCATAAGCACTTCATTAACCCTGTCACTCATGGGGTCAATACAGACCCCCATAAGCCCTTCATTAACCCTGTCACTCATGGGGGTCAATATAGACCCCCATAAACCCCTAATTAACCCTGTATTTCATGGGGGTCAATATAGACGCCCATAAGCCCTTCATTAACCCTGTCACTCATGGGGGTCAATACAGACCCCCAACGAAAGCACTTCATTAACCCTGTCACTCATGGGGGTCAATACAGACCCCCATAAGCCCTTCATTAACCCTGTCACTCATGGGGGTCAATACAGACCCCTATAGACCCCCATAAGCCCTTCATTAACCCTGTCACTCATGGGGGTCAATATAGACCCCCATAAACCCCTAATTAACCCTGTCATTCATGGGGGTCAATATAGACCCCCATAAGCCCTTCATTAACCCTGTCCCTCATGGGGGTCAATATAGACCCCCATAAGCCCTTCATTAACCCTGTCACTCATGGGGGTCAATACAGATTCCCAAAGGAAAGCACTTCATTAACCCTGTCACTCATGGGGGTCAATACAGACCCCCATAAGCCCTTTATTAACCCTGTCACTCATGGGGGTCAATACAGACCCCCATAGACCCCCATAAGCCCTTCATTAACCCTGTCACTCATGGGGGTCAATATAGACCCCCATAAACCCCTAATTAACCCTGTCATTCATGGGGTCAATATAGACCCCCATAAGCCATTCATTAACCCTGTCACTCATGGGGGTCAATATAGACCCCCATAAACCCCTAATTAACCCTGTTTTTCATGGGGGTCAATATAGACGCCCATAAGCCCTTCATTACCCTGTCACTCATGGGGGTCAATACAGACCCCCAACGAAAGCACTTCATTAACCCTGTCACTCATGGGGGTCAATACAGACCCCCATAAGCCCTTCATTAACCCTGTCACTCATGGGGGTCAATACAGAGCCCTATAGACCCCCATAAGCCCTTCATTAACCCTGTCACTCATGGGGGTCAATATAGACCCCCATAAACCCTTCATTAACCCTGTCCCTCATGGGGGTCAATATAGACCCCCATAAGCCCTTCATTAACCCTGTCACTCATGGGGGTCAATACAGATCCCCAAAGGAAAGCACTTCATTAACCCTGTCACTAATGGGGGTCAATACAGACCCCCATAAGCCCTTCATTAACCCTGTCACTCATGGGGGTCAATACAGACCCCCATAGACCCCCATAAGCCCTTCATTAACCCTGTCACTCATGGGGTCAATATAGACCCCTATAAACCCCTAATTAACCCTGTCATTCATGGGGTCAATATAGACCCCCATAAGCCATTCATTAACCCTGTCACTCTTGGGGGTCAATATAGACCCCCATAAGCCCTTCATTAACCCTGTCACTCATGGTGGTCAATACAGGCCCCCATAAGCACTTCATTAACCCTGTCACTCATGGGGGTCAATACAGACCCCCATAAGCACTTCATTAACCCTGTCACTCATGGGGGTCAATACAGACCCCCATAAGCCCTTCATTAACCCTGTCACTCATGGGGGTCAATACAGACTCCCATAAGCCCTTCATTTACCCTGTCACTCATGGGGGTCAATATAGAAGCCCATAAGCCCTTCATTAACCCTGTCACTCATGGGGGTCAATACAGACCCCCATAAGCCCTTCACTAACACTGTCACTCATGGGGGTCAATACAGACCCCCATAAGCACTTAATTAACCCCCTCACTCATGGGGTTCAATACAGACTCCCATAAACCCCTAATTAACCCTGTCACTCATGGGGGTCAATATAGACCACCATAAGCCCTTCATTAACCCTGTCACTCATGGGGGTCAATAGAGACCCCCATAAGCACTTAATTAACCCCCTCAGTCATGGGGATCAATACAGACCCCCATAAACCCTTAATTAACCCGTCACCCATGACGGTCAATACAGCCCCCCATAAGCCCTTAATTAACCCCCTCACTCATCGGGGTCAATACAGCCCCCCATAAGCCCTTAATTAACCCCCTCACTCATGGGGTCAATACAGACCCTCATAAGCCTCTATTTAACCCCATCAGTCCCATAAGGGTATATTAAGACCATTATGGGCATGTTACAACCCAACATTAACCACATAAGTGCCATGACGGTCCTTAAGGACCATCATGACACTAAGTATAAACACTACACTGCACTATACCCCCCCAATAAAACCTTTAATATCAACTAAACACCCTCTAAACTAACCTATTAACACCTACACTACCTACCTACCCCCTAATAACCCCACCACTCTAATTACATAAAATAGAAAAGCCTAAAGTCACAAAAAAATTAAACTCTACATTACATAAAATAAAAAACCTAAGTCACAAAAAATAAAAAATCTACAATACAGAATATTAAAAAACCTAAGTCACAAAAAATAGAAAAAGGAACATTACAGGAAATAAAAAAACACATTACAACCCCCCCCCCCCCCCCCACTACAGAAAAAAAAATTACACACCTGAAAAGGAAATACATATAATACATACAATACAATACATACAATATAATACATACAATGCAATATAATACAATACAATTAAATACAATACACCCCTATCTAATATACAATACATACTATCTATATAATATACATCCCCCAATCTATCTAAATAAATACCATAATCTAATATACATCCTGTCTATATAATATACATCCCCCAATCTTTCTAAATAAATACCATAATCTAATAACATACAATAAATGCTATCTATATATAAAATAGTCTAATTCTAAGCTAAAATAAAATAATTAAGACCACTTACCTTTGCAGGTGTCCATTCAGATCAGACACCTAGGGAAAAAAAATAAAAAAAATGAGTGCAACACATTTACAGTAAATACAAAACATTCTAAACATTCTAAATATTATACTCACCTTTCCGGCATGTCCGTCCTGATTCTTTTCTTCTTTGTTGCGGCAGCTGTTAAAAAAAACATAACATTAATACATAAACATAAAAACAAAATAAACATAATCTACATTGTACTTACCTCCCCGCGATGTCTCCGGCCTCCTCTGCCTCCTCTTCTGCCACACCCTGTAAAAAAAAAAAAATTACATCCTCACTCACGGACATCCCCGACGCTAATGAGGCTCCCGGAGACTTTTCCGGAAGAAAATAGGCATTGGCGCCTTCTGATTGGTTGAAAACGCTGTCTATCAAATTCACCCAATCAGGAGGCGCCAATGTGTGAGCCAATCAGAAAGGGATACACCCTAAAATCCCACTCTGAATGGATAATGCACCTGTCAATCTTTATTTAAACCAATCACAAGGCGCAGATGCCTTCAATCACAACGGAATACACCCCCACAGGGTGATTGGCTGGAGGCATCTGCGCATTCTGATTGGTTGATCTGACAATAGCCAATCACAATGGAATACACCCCCACGTACTGATTGGTGAAGGATTTGCGCCTTCTCATTGGCTATTGTCAATGTCAATCAGTATTACAGCCAATGGGAAGGCGCAGATGTCTTCACCAATCAGTACGTGGGGGTGTATTACATTGTGATTGGCTGATGGCAATAAAGCCTTCGGATTGGTTCAAATAAAGATTGACAGGTGCGTTATCCAATCAGCTTGGTATTTTGGGGTGTATCCCTTTCTCATTGGTTCCCAATTGGCGTCTTCTCATTGGCTGAATTTGATAGACAGCGTTTTCAGCCAATCAGAAGCCGCCATTGCCAATTTTATTCTGGAACACTCCGTAGGAAGCTCATTAGCGTCGGAGACATCCGCCAGGGCGGATGTGTGTGTTTTTTGTTTTTTTTTTAAAGAGTGCGGATGCTTCCGGGGCACAACACGAGGAGGCCGGAGACATCGCGGGGAGGTAAGTATGATGTAGATTGTGTTTATTTTACTTTGTTTCATGTTTATGTATGTGTGCTAATGTAATGTTTTTTTTTAACAGGGGCCGCGCCGCAGAAGCAAACATGGAGGACGTGACATGCTGGGACGGGACATGCTGGAACGGGACATGCTAGAAAGGTGAGTAGAATAATTAGAATATTTAGAATGTTTAGTTATTTTATGTAAACGTGTTGTAGTAATTTTTTTAATCTTTTTTACCCTAGGTTGGTGATCTGAAGAAACATCTCAAAGGTAAGTGGTCTTAATTATTTTATTGTAGCTTAGAATTAGGGTTGCTATATAGAGATAGCATGTACTGTATATTAGATAGATAGGGGGATGTATAGTATATAGATAGTATTTATTGTGTATTAGATAGATAGGGGGATGTATATTAGTTAGATAGTATTGTATATTAGATAGGGGGATGTATATTAGATATGGGGGATATATATTAGATATGGGGGATGTATATTAGAAATGGGGGATGTATATTAGATATGGGGGATGTATATTAGATATGAGGGGTGTATTGTATTGTATGTAATTGTATTGTATGTAATTGTATTGTATGTAATTGTATTGTATGTATTATATGTATTTCCTTTTCAGGTGTGTATTTTTTTTTTCTGTAGTGGGGGGGGGGGGGGGGCGGGTGTAATGTATTTTTTTTATTTTCTGTAATGTTCCTTCTTTTATTTTTTGTGACTTAGGTTTTTTTTTTTCCTGTAATGTACATTTTTTATTTTTGGTGATTTTAGGTTTTTTTATTTTATGTAATGTAGATTTTTGATTTTTGATGACTTTAGTTTTTTTGATTTCTGTAATTACAGTGGTGGGGAGAGGTTATTAGGGGGTAGGTTGGTAGTGTAGGTGTTAATAGGTTAGTGTAGAGGGTGTTTAGTTGAAATTTTATGTTTTATTGGGGGGGTATAGTGCAGTGTAGTGTTTATACTTAGTGTCATGATGGTCCTTGAGGACCGTCGTGGCACTTATGTGGTTAATGTTCTGTTGTACCAGGCCCATAATGGTCATAATATACCCTTATGGGACTGATGCGGTTAAATAGAGGCTTATGAGGGTCTGGATAGACCCCCATAAGTGACTGGGTCAAAATGGTGTAGTGCTTACACTTTGGGTCATGAGGGTCTTGGATGGCCCTCATGGCATTTATAGTGTTATTACATGAGTTCATTAGTGTGTTAGAGAGGTCTATATAGTTGAGGCACACAGTACACTCACATTATGTGGCAAACAGCATTTCAACACTTTCTTTTATTGACCGTCATTTTTTGACGGGCAAGTCGCTAGTACAATATAAATTACAGCAAATGTGCAAAATTTCAAGTGGGTACTTCAATTAATTCCACTAAACCATCTTAAGTATACTAATACTTATTTGTCTTGTAGGATCTAAGGTGTTCTTACAGGCAAGATCACCATTAGCTAAGCAGAGTACGACCATTTACCCTAAAGTTTTCCACTCACAAGATGTTGTTATGGAAGCACACCTTAATAATATGATGAGACCGGTTACCTCATATTTTGAAGTCTGCTAGGCATCTCCCTTAGGTATAATATACCTCTTCAGAGTATATTACACTTGGTTTTGTCATTCTTATAACTTTTGGACTTTTTGCACATATTATGTTTTAGCACAAAACAGAACTTCTTAAATGACCACTGAAATCCCTGATTGTACAGAAAATCAAATAAATCAAATTGATTTATTAAAAACTTATTTTTAAAATGTATAACTGACAAGATCAGAGTAACTTCTTGTTTAGTCGTAAGTATTCATTGTTTCAAGTGGGTTGGCTGAGGTAATTGGTCAAACTAGTTCTCTTAATACTAACCATGGCTATAAGCAGTGGCGGAGCTAGAGAATGGAGGGCCCCACTGCAAAAAATAATGTTGGGCCCTCCAAGTAGGGATGGTAATTTCTTTTTGTGCTGCCCTCCAGGTACTAACTTTCCCCAAAACACCTTCCCGTAACATCCCCCACCTTCCTATAACTGTGCCCCTTCCCAAGAACCTTTCCCATAGCTGCTCCCCTTCTCTTACATCTGGCCTGCATGAAGCACACATATACAGTGCCTTGCAAAAGTATTCACCCCCTTGACCTTTTACCTATTTTGTTACATTACAGCCTTAAGTTCAATGTTTTGTTATTCTGAATTTTATATGATGGATCAGAACACAATAGTCTAAGTTTGTGAAGAGAAATGAGAAAAATGTATACATCAAAAGTAGAAAACTGGCATGTGCGTATGTATTCACCCCCTTTGTTATAAAACCCATAAAAAACTTTGGTGCAACCAATTACTGTACCTTCAGAAGTCACATAATTAGTGAAATTATATCATCCTGTGTGCAATCTGCAAAAGTGTCACATGATCTGTCATTACATATACACACCTTTTTTGAAAGGCCCCAGAGGCTGCAACACCTAAGCAAGAGGCACCACTAACCAAACGCTGCCATGAAGACCAAGGAACACTACAAACAAGTAAGGGACAATGTTGTTGAGAAGTACAAGTCAGGGTTAGGTTATAAAAAAATATCCAAATCTTTGTTGATCCCCAGGAGCACCATCAAATCTTTCATAACCAAATGGAAAGAACATGGCTCAACAGCAAACCTGCCAAGAGACGGCCGCCCACCAAAACTTACGGACCCAGCAAGGAGGGCATTAATCAGAGAGGCAGCACAGAAACCTAAGGTAACCCTGCAGGAGCTGCAGAGTTCCACAGCAGAGACTGGAGTACCTGTACATAGGACGACAATAAGCCGTACCCTTTATAGTGTTGGGCTTTATTGCAGAGTGGCCAGAAGAAAGCCATTACGTTCAGTAAAAAACAAAATGGCACATATTGAGTTTGCGAAAAGGCATGTGGGAGACTCCCAAAATGTATGAAGGAAGATGCTCTGATCTGATGGGACTAAAAATGAACTTTTCGGCCATCAAAGAAAACGCTATGCCTGGCGCAAACTAAACACATCACATCACCCAAAGAACACCATCCCCACAGTGAAACATGGTGGTGGCAGCATTATGCTGTGGGGATGTTTTTCAGCAGCCGGGACTGGGAAACTGGTCAGAGTTGAGGGAAAGATGGATGGTGCTAAATACAGGGATATTCTTGAGCAAAACCTGTACCACTCTGTGCGTGATTTGAGGCTAGGATGGAGGTTCACCTTCCAGCAGGACAAAGACCCCAAACACACTGCTAAAGCAACACTTGAGTGGTTTAAGGGGAAACATGTAAATGTGTTGGAATGGCCTAGTCAAAGCCCAGACCTCAATCCAATAGAAAATCTGTGGTCAGACTTAAAGATTGCTGTTCACAAGCGCAAACCATCCAACTTGAAGGAGCTGGAGCAGTTTTGCAAGGAGGAATGGGCAAAATTCCCAGTGGTAAGATGTGACAAGCTCATAGAGACTTATCCAAAGTGACTTGGAGCTGTGATTGCCGAAAAAGGTAGCTCTACAAAGTATTGACTTTAGGGGGGTGAATAGTTATGCACATTGACTTTTTCTGTTAATCCAAAGAGGAATGTAGAAACAAGATGTTATATAATACACAGTTGAAAATCTTATAAGGATAAATTGATAATTTATATTTTATAACCATATTGTCTTTCTTTTTTTCACTCCTAAGCACCTTTGCTGCATTCTAGCAAAAATATAGATGATTATTATAGATGATGCTATATAGATGATTATTATTATTATCATCATCATAGGCATATATTGTGACACCACAATAGGCTATGACACGAGACATATTAAAATCAACACCTATAGGATGCTTATATCATTCCACCGAATGTGCCAAAACATTTCAATAGGGCTTTTCAATGTTTCATAGCATTATGTTATTGTGTTATTTTTATGTCACATGGTTTTGCAGCATCATAGGTGCATATGTTTTGGCTATTGTTGCTAATGTGTGTTCTGTTCATGTCACCTAAAAATATAACTTAGAACAGCTGTGTTTTAAGCTTTTATTTACTGTACCCTGTTCTAAATTGAATAATTATTTGGGTGGTATGGACCAACATTTTAGTTTTCTATCAACTCTATCAACCTTTAAGTCAGAAGCAATACTTGATAAAGAGGGGTGTATATATCAAAAGCTTGTCACTCTAACTAAAATGTTTGTCCAAGGAAAAAGCTATCACTACATACGTAAATACTCTGACTTCTCGGCGGCTACTCCACTCCTCATAACTGTGGGTGGTATGTATAGGGCTGACATATTGACTTCCCTTATTCCTTCCATCCCTGAAATGCAGCACTCACAATGTGTCACTGTGTAAGGTGACAGGCAACAAGCAGAACATCTCCACTTTGCAGATGCAAACCCCTGTTGATCCATAAGTTTGTGTGGTGTTATCTACTGCACTAGGAGTCTCCTGCACTGCAATATGGACGTTTACAACTTGGTGCTCATTACCCACGAACATGTATAACTTAGGACAAAAAGAAAATACATAATATGATAGAAACCCACAAATACATGTATAATATATATATATGTATATATATATATATATATATATATATATATATATATATATATATATAATAATCAGAGTATTGCAGTATATAGTAATACCTTTTTTATTGGACAAACATATTCATAGGTTTCATGACGAGCTTTCGAGAGCTTTCCTCTCTTTGTCGAGTCAGAGTCAATACTGATTATAGATTCATAAATACAGCAAAAAATTCCAGGAAAGCTCGTCATGAAACCTATGAATATGTTTGTCCAATAAAAAAGGCATCATTATATACTGCAATACTTTGATTATTCATCTGGATTACTGGACATTCACGGCTACCTCACTCTTCATGCGGGTCATTGCGAGAATGCGGGTTGTTGCTAACGTTGCAGACTTGCGTAGCGAGCCTGCGGCCCTCGCAAATGCAGACCTTGCAAAATTTACGGACTTACGAAAAACAAATACGAGACGCGGAACTTAAAAAAAAACATTACTACCTCGCAAAAATACAACCTTACCGCCCGAAACCTGCTCACATGAAAACATTCAAAACACAATAAATACACACAACAAATACATAAAAAGCTTACCTACAGCAAGGGGGGGGGGGGGGGGGGGGCACCCAGGACCTCGAAAACTGAAGTTATACCTCAATTTCACTTAAAATACAAGAGTTTAGACACCTGAAAATCCCCTAAGCGAGAGAAAAAATGGCAGCCGAAAAAACGAAAATGAGGCTACAGGACTTTAAAGACGCAAAACACCACCAAACACCTACAGATTTTCCAAAAAAGACGGACGCGATCCAAGAACAAGAACGCCAAATCAGCCACAGATGCGTAACACACATTAGGCGCCATTTTACAACACTAACTTACACGATGCGGAAGTACACAGCTACCCTAATGGATTTGGCTCGCGCACGCACACTATTTACACTACACACTGCGCACATTACTGACACTTACACAGCAGCTCCACAGAACTCAAAACACACATTGTATGCTGCAGCAACATCCAAACAGATTGCCAGCTCTTCTGCACAATGCTTCCTGCATATATTACTTTAAAATAGGTAAAGTATATTGATGTATTATTTTATTCATTATTTCATTAGCATTAGCAAAAAAAAACAATGCTCATAGCACACAAACAACCAACAACCTCGAAATGAGCGCCGAAGGCGCACAGCGCGAGGCTCGCAATGAGCTCAGAAGCATCTTGGAACACCAACAAAATTTACCGCCGTTACAATCTTATTGGAGAGTGATCTACAGCCAGCAGTAAAGGGTGCCATTTTGGATCACAGTCTGTGTGACTGGAAGATTAACACAGTGGAATCTGGTTACTGCATTTTGGAGTGAGTGAGGAATTAGAGGAATTAAAGGAGAATTTGGCACAGTGAGCGCAGTCTCCGTCACAGAGGCTGCCATTTTTGGCCTGAAATCTGTTTGACTGGAGAAAGCTGATTGCTGCAAAAGGGACAGAACCAAGATAAAAGCATTAAAGCTGCTGGACTGAGAGTAAAGGCTGTTTTGGACTGCTGCAAATCTCATAGAGCAGGGATTGATGCAGCTTGCAAACACACAGAGAGAGAATTTGTGAGCAGAAGATTTACATATAGGATTACCTAAGTGAAACTACAAAAGACACAGAGACTGCACCAGTGAAGCTGTTAAGCAAATCTGCACTGGAAAAATTATAGTCTTAAGGATTTCTGGTCAGAGACTTTTATTAAAGTGTTGAATGGTTTGTTTTTTGCTACATCGATAGTAGCTGGATGAGAGAAATAGAATCAGTTAAGGTAGTGCTCTGACAGAGCTAGGTTTTTATTTTCTTTACTTTTTGTTTCGATGTATGATTTGTAACCTGACAATATTTTAATAAAACTTGGAAAACATATGGAAGCCTCCTGAGTATTATGTACTACTTGAAAAGTTTTAAAAACACAGAAAATAAGAGAGAAGAGGATGGCATATATATGAAATGTTTCTTCAACTTATATTAGTCACGCTCCTTTGAATTGTTTGTAATTTATTAATATCATTTTAAGACAATTGTTATGCCCTAACTCTCATAACATAGAACTTTCAAGCAGTGACAAATCATCTGATTGTTCTATAATGTTGGCTTATCCCATGTGTCAAGAACCCCCTGACCATCCTTTGGGTTCAGTAATTGCTATTGTTATTTAATATGTTTTTTTGTTAAGTTGATTACCCTATGTATGTTAATTACTGTATGTTATGTTGCTTCCCTATGTGTTAACGACTTGTGATGATTCTGTATGCTGCATGTTTGGTTCATGAAGTGTTAAATAATGTAGGATGTTGTGTCAATCTGTAACTGTCAGAGAGAGTCAGTTGAGATTCAGTTAGCTATCAGTGACTCTGAGCAGATTAATATATATATATCAGAGTGACAGAGATTCTTGCTGCCCTGGTGCTGTACAATTAATGAAGTGTGCATGCTCCTAAATAAAGGGAGGTAACAGAGGTAACATCGCTAGAATATATATGTATGTGTCAGCATTCCTAAAGAAGATACTGCTGAAGTGGATGTTAAGATGGTATGAAGTCTTGTAATACAAAATCCAGAACAAGCTGTTACAAAATGTTATAAGTTCAAGTTTCAACATACATCTATTGGAATTGTTATGAATTACAACAGCAATTAACCTTCCTAGCGGTAACCCCGAGTGTGATTCAGGGTTAATCTTCTCTTCCTGTGCCCCCTCAGCACACTATTGCTCCTCCCCACCTTCCTCCTGCTCCTCCCCATCTTCCTCCTCCTCCTCCCCATCTTCCTCCTCCCCCCTTATCATTCCTTCTATCTTCTTGCTTCTTCCTCCCTCTCACATCTAAAATCTTCTTAGCCTCCGATCAGCTCCTGCTGCTGATCGGAGGCTCGCATCGCGTCTTATGCCTGGAACCCGGCATATTCTAATGAAGTCACAAGCGCGTCACGTCATTAGCATATGCTGGTACAAGAAACATGCATAAGACGCGCTGCTTGCCTCCGATCAGCAGCAAGAGCTGATTGGAGGCTAAGAAGAAGAGAGAAGAGAGGGGGGAAGGAGGGAGGGAAGAGGAGGAGGATAAGGGGAGATGAGGGGGAAAGAGGAGGATGAGTAAGGAAGAGATGGTGAGGGGAAAGAGGAGTGTGAGGGGGAAAGAGGAGGGTTAGTGGGGAAGGTGGGAAGAGGAGGATAAGTGGGGGAAGAGGAGGATGAGGGGGGAAGAGGAGGATGAGGGGAGAAGAGAAGGATGAGGGGAGAAAGGGGGAAGCGGAGAATGAGGGGAGAAAGGAGGATGATGAGGGGGTAAAGGAGGATGGGGGAAGATGAGGAGGATGAGGGGGCAGGATCAGGAGAATAAGGGGGAAGGATCAGGAGGATAAGGGGGGATGAGGAGGATAAGGGGGGCGAATAAGGGGGGGAAATGGAGGCAGGGCACATGAGGGGGGAAATGGAGGAGGAGGATAAGGGGAAAGGGAGGAGGAGAGGGGGAAGGGTTACTGGTATCTAAAGGCGGTATGATTATGTCCGTATTTTAGAATGTACCGCTTTAACATTCTAAATACTGAAATAATCATACCGCCAGGAAGGTTAAAGCAGTTCCTGATTTTTTATAATGCTAAGTGTGCGTTTATATTTTTAAATACTACATCTAAGTAAGGGCATTTAAGAGACATCAGCTGTCTTGGTGAAGGGATCAAAAGAACCTGAAATGGCTGCTGGGTAGGTTTGGCCACAACAGCCTTATCAAGTCTGACTGAAGAAGCCGATCATAACACCATGTCTTAGTAAAAATGTTCTGTAAAGAACCGCTTGGAAGCAGCTATCAAATTCTAAGCCATCTTGCAGAGGTATCCTAAGGGCATAGTTATTTTTTCCTTTTACTACGTACCCCATTGTGTGGGCAGTTTAGGTTCCATTCCACTATTTTGACCACCATAAGTTAAATGATGTGGTAGTCCATTTAACTCACATCTATTCAAAATGCAGTCCCTTCCCAAACCCAGTCTCTCCTCTTTTTTTGTTAATTCCTATTCAGATCAATCAATAGACCAATCAAAATCAAGGTTAGTACCTAGTTTGAAATCAATGTATTTAATTCCTATTCAGATAATAACATTTTGTTTCATAAGACTAAATAGCTGTTATGCTTATCTGATTTTTACAAGCTAAACGTGTATTAAATTTGTTTGTATCTAACTATATAAAACCTGTTCTAAAAATATTGCAATCTCTAAATGTAAAAAATTCTCATTTACTATCATATTACAATGTAACTAATTTATATCACCATATAATGGGTTAAATAACCTCTTTTTCTCCTTCTTTGCTTATGATCTCACCCTAAGGCTAACTATATCCCTATACGATACATCACTCTCCATCACTTTGACAAATCCCGCTAATGCTACCACACACACACTAATCTTCAACTCATATACAATCTCTGCCTCTCAAATGAACTAAACCCTTCAATCTTCAGTTGCCAAACTTCTCACATCTCTGCAAAATGTCATACTGAGTACAGATCACACGTCTTAATAACTAACAAAGTCATATATTTATAGTATGCTATTTCGTAAGTTATTTTAACTCCTAATGGACAGAATAATTGCATAGAATATTAAAAAATTATACAGACTTTCTTTTTTTTATCTGAAAACATTTTATCCACTCTCAAATCTAGTTCTTCAAAACAACATACTATAAATATGAGATTTCAATAACGCTTTCAGGGGACAGAACATACTTTCCAAATATGGTAAATTTAAAGCTAATACTTATGGCTAGTACGGTAAGTACTTCAATGCCATTAAAATATAGATTTTGTTTTGGCCTACCCACCATTGATAATTCCTCCTAATGGATAATTATTAACAATAATTGTATATGAACCCTGAGGCTCTGACTGTGAAAAAGTTACTGTCAGAGGCCCAAATAGTTATTGGCAATTGTTGGCAATACACACCCATTATAATTTTATCCTAGTCTATACCTAGATGATGGATCATAAAGGACAAATGGCAGGCAGAAATTGTAAATTTCGATGTAAAAGAATGCAATTGTTTAATAAAGTTATTACATTTATACTAGCGACTTGCCCATCAAAAATGATGGGGCAATAACATTGTAAGGCAGGTAATGCTGTTTGCCACAGACAGTAAGTGTTTTAGTGGTCTGAGATCCTTTGGCGCTCTTTGCCTTCTTTGGTGTATTTTTTGTTATCAGATGCGCTTTTGCAGTCATTGTAAGGTTCGCGCTGATCTCCTTTTTGCGCTTATTGCAAGCCTGTCCCCTGGTGTAGTTTGTGTCCTATGAGCACCGTTGGTGCTCCTTGTGAGGCGCGCGGTGAAGGGCTTTGCCATTTATTGCGAAAGTGTTGTTTGTTTTTTTTGTTTTTCATGATAATTAATTAATTAATGAAATCATAAATTAATATACTTTACCTATTTGTAATTAATATATGCAGGAAGCATTGTGCTGAAGAGCTAACAATCTGTTTTGATGTTCCTGCATAATACAATGTAGATTTGCAGTGTTGTTGAGCTGAGGTGTAAGTGTCAGCAATGTGTGCAGTGTGTAGTGTAAATAGGCTGCGTGCGCAAGGGGCAGCAGTTAGGGTAGCTGTGTACTTCCGCATTGTGTAAGTTAGTGTTGTAAAATGGTGGCAAATGTGGTACGCGTGTGTGGATGATTTAGCGTCCTTGCTAATAGTGTATCTTGTACCTCTTACGGCTTTTTGTAAAAGTCGTATGTGCTTGGTGGTGTTTTGCAGCTTTAGGGGTCATGTAGCCTCGTTTTCGTTTTTTTCGGCAGCTATTTTTTCTCTTGCTTAGGAGATTTTCGAGTGTTTAAACTTTTGCTGTGGGTAAGGTTTTTATTTAATTTTTGTGAGTATTTAGTCTTTTTTTGTGTGTAGTTCAGCCATTAAGGTCATATTTTTGCGAGTTCGTAATGTTTTTTTTTCTAAGTCCCGCGACTCATATTTTTTTTGTGTAAGTCCGTATTTAGTCATTGCGTGTTAGATTTTTTTTTAAAGTCCCGCTTCTGTGGGATTTTGTAACCGCTTGTGAGGCGCCGAAGAGCCAGGGTCCGCATTTGCCTTTGGCTCATTGCAGCCGACGTTGGAGCCTCCACCTTCCGCAAATACGGCTTCGCTAGAGATGCAGTTCTTGTGAGCTAGCAAAGCGTGACAACGTTTTATAGTTTCACAACTATTATATGTGATATGAAGTAATTATTACTTATTGCTTAATTATTTTATAATTGGGACATCCACTGTTCCTTTTGTGAAAGCAGTCCACGTGTTTAAAAGGGTAGGGCAGAAAAAGGCTTAATCCAAGATGCATCTTCATCCAATGTCCTGGTCCAGCATGTTCTGAAGAGGTTCAGGTGCCAATTGCCTTATAACGATCCGTAACGCAGAAGTGTCTGGCACCTTCGTTGAAGAAGAATCAGAGGGCAGACCGGTTCCATGACAGTCACATTTTTTCTATATTGTCTTTTGAATAAAAAAAAACTTGATAATGAACAAAATATTGTTAGAAACTAAACCTGCTACCTTCCAATTGTGCAGATACAAACTTCATGTGTATTCACAAGTCTTCTCCAACCTTAGAGTGCTGATCACGTGAATCTAAATGGCTGATTCCACAGCAATGTAATTATACTTAAAAAATAAAATAAAAGCAGTCTATTTTTTTATGTTCTAAAAACATGTTGCTTATTTTCAACTGTAGTTCTTTAAAAGGGAGTATATCGATTTTCTTGACCACAGCAGTCTTTTAGTACTTGGTTGTGTGTATGATGGAGTGTATCTAAATGATGCATTTATAAGCAGCATAGCAACATATACAGTGGATATAAAAAGTCTACACACCCCTGTTAAAATGTCAGGTTTCTGTGCTGTAAAAAAATGAGACAACGATAAATCATTTCAGAACTTTTTCCACCTTTAATGTGACCTATAAACTGTACAACTCAATTGAAAAACAAACTGAAATCTTTTAGATGGAGGGAAGAAAAAATATAAATATAAAATATTATGGTTGCATAAGTATGCACTCAGTCTTTTTGGGTATGAGTCTATCAAATCCCTCAGTTTATCTGCAGTATCCAGAGGAGCTTCCGCCTTCAGTACCTGCAGAGTCACCTACAGTGGATATAAAAAGTCAAAAATGTCAGGTTTCTGTGCTGTAAAAAAAATAGACAAAGATAAATCATTTCAGAACTTTTTCCACCTTTAATGTGACCTATAAACTGTACAACTCAATTGAAAAACAAACTGAAATCTTTTAGGCGGAGGGAAGAAAAAGAAAAATAATGTGGATGCATAAGTCTGCACACCCTCTTATAACTGGGGATGTAGCTGTGTTCAGAATTAAGCAATCACATTCCAAATCACGTTAAATAGGAGTCAGCATACACATGCCATTATTTAAAGTGCCTCTGATTAACCCCAAATAAAGTTCAGCTGCTCTAGTTGGTCTTTCCTGAAATTTTCTTAGTCGCATCCCACAGCAAAAGCCATGGTCCACAGAGAGCTTCCAAAGCATCAGAGTGATCTCATTGTTAAAAGGTATCAGTCAGGAGAAGGGTACAAAAGAATTTCCAAGGCATTAGATATACCATGGAACACAGTGAAGATAGTCATCATCAAGTGGAGAAAATATGGCACAACAATGACATTACCAAGAACTGGAGCTCCCTCCAAAATTGATGAAAAGACGAGAAGAAAACTGGTCTGGGAGGCTACCAAGAGGCCACATTAAAGGAGCTGCAGGAATATCTGGCAAGTACTGGCTGTGTGGTACATGTGGCAACAATCTCCCGTATTCTTCATATGTCTGGGCTATGGGGTAGAGTGGCAAGATGAAAGCCTTTTCTTACGAAGAAAAACATCCAAGGCAGGCTACATTTTGCAAAAACACATCTGAAGTCTCCCAAAAGCATGTGGGAAAAGGTGTTATGGTCTGATGAAACCAAGGTTGAACTTTTTGGCCATAATTCCAAAATATATGTTTGGCGCAAAAACAACACTGCACATCACCAAAAGAACACCATACCCACAGTGAAGCATGGTGGTGGCAGCATCATGCTTTGGGGCTGTTTTTCTTCAGCTGGAACTGGGGCCTTAGTTAAGATAGAGGGAATTATGAACAGTTCCAAATACCAGTCAATATTGACACAAAACCTTCAGGCTTCTGCTAGAAAGCTGAACATGAAGAGGAACTTCATCTTTCAGCATGACAATGACCCAAAGCGTACATCCAAATCAACAAAGGAATGGCTTCACCAGAAGAAGATTAAAGTTTTGGAATGGCCCAGCCAGAGCCCAGACCTAAATCTGATTGAAAATCTGTGGGGTGATCTGAAGAGGGCTGTGCACAGGAGATGCCCTTGCAATCTGACAGATTTGGAGTGTTTTTGCAAAGGAGAGTGGGCTAATCTTGCCAAGTCAAAATGTGCCATACTGATAGACTCATACCCAAAAAGACTGAGTGCTGTAATAAAATCAAAAGGTGCTTCAACAAAGTATTAGTTTAAGGGTGTGCATACTTATGCAACCATATTATTTTATTTTTATATTTTTTTCTTCCGTCAATCTAAAAGATTTCAGTTTGTTTTTCAATTGAGTTGTACAGTTTATAGGTCACATTAAAGGTGGAAAAAGTTCTGATATGATTTATCTTTGTCTCATTTTTTTACAGCACAGAAAACTGACATTTTAACAGGGGTGTGTAGACTTTTTATATCCACTGTCCATATACACAAGGTACTATAAACGAGCCAGAAGTTAGAAGTGGGAAGGGTGTAGGAGGACAAAATACAAACATTTCAGTAAATATTTTCCCTACTTTTAAAAATAAGGAAAATATGTACTGCTTTTTTTTTTTAAACATTACATGTTTTTAATTTACATTTATTCGTTACTTCTGGCTTCCCCAAAGTCTTTTTGTCAATCTTTAAAAGAATATTTTACATGAGAAATCTTGCTAACCATTTCTAAAATTTGTATTAATGGTATAAAAGGTGGTAATCAGACAAAAAATAACTGGAAAGATATTTCAGAGCCTTCAGCAGTAATGCAACTCTTTATCACTGAAAATATGTTACCATGGGCTTTTCATGGTTTGAGGAAATTGTACAAAGCTACAGTTTAAACCTAATCTAAAATACTGCAGGCTTCACTGCCCACTCTAGACCCTACTTGCCCAATTGCATATTGTAGGTAAGTAACCACCAGCTTCAAATAAACTAATCACTACCCCCCACCCCCCACACACCTTAATTGGTACCCCCAAACTTATCCCTAGCGGGAGAGCAGTACTCTCTCTAGACTCCCACACCCCTTCTTCCTTGTTAAAAAAAAAACACTAAAACACAATGGAAAAAAATAATTAGTGATAAGCGCCTAATATATAAGATTCATTGTTAAAAGATTAGTCATGTACAAACCCGAGCAACTGCACAGAAAACAATGAGTTTAACAATTATTAAATGCAATCATCTCCCATTAAAAAATAAATAAATACATTTGCAAGCTCTTTTTGGGAGGGGTGTATCAAAAAGGCTGAGGCAAACGTCAGCAGTATTTTTTTTTCAGGAAAATAGTTTTTGATGACATTTAGATGATAGAATATTTGCAATTAAATATAGTTGTAAATTATCCCATATTTAGACCCTCCTTTTTGTCACTTTAAATTAAACCCCAAAATAAAAAATACTGAAGCTTAACATGTAAGAAACATTTTAGTTTCAATATATGCCATATATGACACCCTGATCACTATTGTTCCAAGAAAATAATCTCACTGAAGATAAAACATTGACATATTACGGTATATCACTGACCAAATATTATTTTTATTATCACATATATAGTTGTGAGCATACGAGTTGTTGCTAACGCTTGCGGGCTCGCATAGCAAGCCCGCGGCCCTCGCGAAGCCCTCGCCTGAAGGCGCTCCTTGCCAGCAACTGAGGCCCTCGCAAACGTTACGTCATAACGCAAACAACTAAGGAGACACGTTACCACCCATTACAACCTCGCAAAAAACGTCCGCAACCCGCGGACAGGAAAAAATGAAAAACACAATAAATATACACAACACATACATAAAAAGCTTACCTACAGCAAGAGGGAGCATCCAGGACCTCAAAAAATGAAGTTACACCTTAATTTAACTAAAAATAAAAGATTTTAGACACTCAAAAATTCTCTAAGCGAGAGAAAAAATGTCCGCCGAACAAAACGAAAACGAGGCTCCAGCACTCTAAACTCGCAAAACACCACAAAACACCTACGGATATTCTGCTACAGACGTATACCACAGGATACCCGCCAGTTTAGAACAATGCGGAAGTACACAACTACGCTAATGGTTTGGTCTCTCGCACGCACACTATTACACTGCACACATTCATCACGCTTACACAGCAACTCCACACCACTAATGCTCCAGCAACATCAAAACAGATTGCCAGCTCTTCAACACAATGCTTCAAAATAGGTAAAGTATATTACTTTATTAATCTATTAGTTATTTTATTATTATACACCAAATAGCATTAGCTCACTTACAATTTCATTGCCGTCATTTTTTGACGGCCAATTCGCTAGTGGTTTATAATAACCTAAAAACCTTCATTTTCTCATCTTGTGCTTATAGTCTCAGCCTAAGGCTACCAGTACTTCCATACAATCCATCATTTTCAGTCAACTTCAGCCGCATTACACTAGTATGAAGTCAAATTACCTACCCTAACATATTTCTCTTCAACTCATATACAACCTTTGCTTCTCATGGACTAAAGCTTAAAATCCAGCTGTCATATCTAATAAAAATCAAACTCCTCACTTCCCCACAATTTGTATCTTCTCTCTCCTTCTGTTTCTCGCTCCCTCTCTTTCCCTCTTTCTCAGTCTCCTTCTCTCTTCTTTCTCTTTCTCCCCTCTTTGTGTCCTTCTCCCTCTGTCTATCTCCCTTCTCTCTCTCTCCCCTCTCTTCTCTCCCCCTCTCTCTCCATCTTCCTCTCTCTGTCCCCTGTCTCCTCCTTTCTTTCTCTCTCTCCCTACACACCTCTTTCTGTCTATCGCTCCCCCCTCTCTCTCTCTCCTCCCTTCCTCTGTCTCTCCATCTGTCTCCCTCCTCTCTCTCCTTCCCTCCCTCCCACTTTCTCTCCCGCTCTCTGTCTTTCTCTCTCCTTTGTCCTTCTCCCCCTCTTTCTCTCTCTCTCTCCCTTTCTCTCCATCTCATTGTCTTCCTCTCCTCTCTCTCTCTCTCTCTCTCTATCTATCTATCTATCCATCTATCTATCTTTCCCTCTTCACCTCTCTTTCTCTCTCTACCCTTTCTTTCTCCCCCTCTATTTGTCTCCCTATCTCTTCTCTCTGTCTCTCTCTACTCCTCTGACTCACCCTCTCCCATCCCCCCATCTTTTCCCCATCTCTCTCTTTCTCTCTCCCCTATATTTGTCTCCATCTCCCTCTCTCTATCTTTTTCTCTATCCCACTCTCTTTCTCCCCTCTCCCCATCGTTTTGTCTTCCTCTCTATTTCTTTCTCTACCTCTTTCTCTTGTGTCTCTCTGTCTCACCCATTCTTTCTCTCTCACTACCCCCTCTCTTAATCTTCATCTCTCTCCCTCTTTCTCTCCCTCTCTCTGTCTCTCTCCCCCTCTCTCTTTCTCACACCTTTCTCTCTCTCTCCCTCTCTTTCTCCTCTCTCTCTCTCTCTCAATCTCTCTCTTTCACTCTCTCCCCTCTCTTTCACTCTCCCATCTCTTTATCTCCCTTTCTATTTCCCTCCCCTTTCTCCCCCACTCACTCTCCCTCTGCCCTCCTTCTCCCTCTCTCTCTCTGTCTCTCTTGTCTCCCTCTCTATCTCTCTCCCTCTCTCTCCCCCACTCTTTCCTGCTCTCTCTTTCTCTCTCTCTCCCCTCTCTTTGTTTCCCTTTCTTTCTCTCTCCTACTCTTTCTCTCTCTCCCCCTCTGTCTCTCTCTCTCTCTCCCTCTTTCTCTCTATTTCTCTCTATCCCCCTCTCTCTTTTTCTCTCTCGCTTTCTCTCACAACTCTTTCTCTCTCTACCTCTTTCTCTCCCCTCTCTGTCTTCCTCTCTCCCTCTTTCTCTCTCCTTCTTTCAGTCTCTACCTCTACTCTCTACCTCCTCTCTTTCTTTCTCTCTCCCCTCTCTTTCCCTCCCTCTCCCTTTCTCACTCCTCCTCTTTCCCTCCCTCTTTCTGTCTCTCACTTTCTCTATCTCCTATCTCACTCTTCCCCTCTTTCTCTCTCCCCCCTCTTTGTCTCCCTCTCTCCATTTTATCTCTATCCCCTCCTTTCTTTCTATCTCTCCTCTCTTTCCCTCCCTGTCCCTTTCTCTCTCTTCTTTCATTCCCTCTTTCTGTCTCTCTCGCCTTCTCTATCTTCCATCTCACTCTTCCCCTCTTTCTCTCTCTCCCCTCTTTGTCTTCCTCTCTCCATTTTATCTATATCCCTCCTTTCTTTCTCTCTCTCCTGCCTTTCTCCTCCTCTCATCCCCCCTCTTTTTCTCTCTTTCCCTCTTCCTCTTTCTCTCTTGCGACTCTTTGTCTCCCTCTCTAGCTCTCTCTCTCTCCTCACCCTTGTTCTCTCTCATCCTTTCTACCCCTCTCTCACTCTCTTTCTCTCCTTCCCCCTATTTTTCTCTCTCCATCTTGATACCTCCTCTCTCCCCCTATTCTGTATCTCCCTCTCTCTTTTTCTGTACCTCCCCCTCTCTCTTTCTTTCTCACCCTTATCTCTTTGTCTCCCTCTACCTGTCTCTTCCTATTTTTCTCTCTCTCCCCTCTCTTTCTCTCTCTCCCCCCTCTCTCTTTCTCTCTTTATCCACCCTCTCCCCATCTCCTCTCTCCCTTTCTCTCTCTCTTTCTCCCCCCTCTTTCTCTCTCTCCCTCTCTCTCCTCCCATCTCTCTCCCTTTTTTCTATACCCCCTCTTTCTTTCTCTCTTTTTCTATTTCTTTGTCTCTCCCATCTCTTTCTCTCCCTTTCTCTCGCACCCCCACTCACCCCCTCACTGTTTCTCTCTTTCTCTCTTCTCTGTCTTTCTGTTTCTCTTCCCACTCTTTGTCTCAATCTCTTTCTCTCACCTCCTCTTTCTCTCTCTCTTTCTCTCTCTCTCACACCTACTCTCTTCCCGCTATCCCCTCTCTTTCTCTCCCCTTTCTCTGTCTCCCTCTTTTTCCATTTTTCTTTCTATCCCCTTCTCTTTATCCCCTTCCCACCTTTCTCCCTCTCTCACACTTCCTCTATCTCCCTCCTCTTTCTCTCTCTCCCTCTTTCCCCCTTCTCCCCTCTTTCTCTCTCCGTCTCAGCCGTATTTCTCTCTCCTGGCCTGTATCCCCTCAAGACACTCCTGTTGCTGGCTCATGATGGCCAGTATCTCGGCCTGCGCAGCCTGGCTTGGTGGAGGGGATGGAAGTGGAAGTTGTATGTTTGAGAGACATGGTTGCATTTCCTGAAACAAGGTGTCTGCTTCTGGGTCAGTGAGGGGGAAGGGGTGTGGTGTCAATTTAGATTATATCCAATTATCTTAATAAAGGCTCTCCAGTTGCTGGTGTATGATGGCCAGTATCTCCGCCTGTGCAGCCTGGCTTGGTGGTGGGGATGGAGGTAGAAGTTGTATGTGTGAGAGACATGGTTGCATTTCCTGAAACAAGGTGTCTGCTTCTAGGTCAGTGAGGGGGAAGGGGTGTGGTGTCAATTTAGATTATATCCAATTATCTTAATAAAGGCTCTTTTTCCCCTCCTTCCCCACCCCTCTCTCCATGGATATACAAAATACACACCTTCATTTTTCAGCTCGAAGAGTGTGATGTGACAAACACAAAATGGATTTCTGTACTCATAAACAGAGTCTTCAAAGATCAAATTTCCCCTCTAAAATGTATTATATTCATTCCCTACACAGCTGCTAATATTGTTAGTTTGGTACATACAAACAAGTGTATTTTGGCATGAGCTGCAGTGATCATTTAATAAAAATGCAAGGGATAGGGCTTTTATAGCTCTGTGACTTCTCTTTGAAGACATTTTCATGGACTGAAGTTCACTGTGTCCACTCTGCTCCTCTGTGCACACTCACATGCAGAGGGATCAGTTCTTTATACTTGCTGTGCCTCTAACTACCTGTTTACAGCCAAGCTCATTACCTTCCTCAGGTCCTGAAAGCACCATAAGAAGAACAATAATGGCTTTTCCTCAATAATAGAGCATCTGCCTTCTCATATCATATATTAATAAATAAAAACTACTGAGTCTTGCCCTTGCCTGTAAGAGTAATTATACTTTATACTGCATGTTTGTTGAACAAGTCAGACAGACATTGTATTATATGTTATGATGCTTTATTTATCCCAGTATCTATTTGAATATCCACATTCTTCCTTTTTCGGTTCATTGTTACCCTTTCCATCAGAGACAAAATACTTTTGGAGGCTTCTTTGCATATATTCTTTCCATCTGTACCTCTACTAAACTATATTACTCTATGTTCTTTAAAATCAATAAAAAAAAAATAAGAAAAATAATAGCTCTTAAAAAAAGGAATGTGAACTGAGTTAAAATATACTTGTACCAACAGCACGCTACCTTTTAATATAGCCATGAAGAGCACTTACAGTGTGGTAAATGGCACTTTAAACTGTGTATGTGTGATGCATGTGTTCAAGCCACTGAATAAAATATTTTTATATATAGCTATATATAGATATCTATATACTGTAGATATACATTATGTTATAGAACACATGTTGCATATATTACTTCATAAATATATAAACAATCTCTCACATGTTTATTTTTTCCCTATGTTAATAATACACTAAGTAAACTGATATGTTATAATTACTGCAGCACACACGTGTTATTCCTGGCGCTGTTTGATGGAGCAACATGGGCAACAGTGATGCACATGAGCTTGTGCACCCTGGAGGCGGCTAAGAAATGTGTGCCTAGGGGTAGCACATATGTAAATCCAGCCCTGACTACAGCCAAACTTATTACAAATTAGATGGCCAGGCATGATTACCAATGTACTCCTATCTACTAATATTCCATAGTGATGACAAATTAACAACATTAGCAGATAATAAGCCTTAAAGCATTTTTTTAAAGATTCTGTTTTTAGTTTTCCACCTTGTCTAGTTGCCGCACTTCATGGGTTTGTCTTCTCTATCAGCAGAGGGAAGAGTGACAGGGTAGAGGACAGTTCCAAGGGTAGTTGCAAGTCTTGCTCCTGCAGTGTTATAAACTCCCTCCTCAGACATAAAGTATTCATCAAAGCATTAAGTATGCCTCCAGCAGAGGAAATTGTTTTTCAAATATAGATTAGATTTATGAAGATTTTTCCTGCTTAAAAATGCCCTTAGACTCAATTATTTTAAACATATATTTTTCTTTTTATCATTTAGTTATTCTTTACATTCACTGAAGTCCAACATTTATTGAAAGTTTTTTGTTTTTTTCAAACCACACAGGCTACATAAGTAGGCATTTACATTTCTGGAGAGCTGTGGTTGCCTTTCCTGCTTCTGGGTCAGTGAGGGGGATGAGGTGTGGTGTTTTACTCAATATCTTAACAAAAGCTTTATGTTCCTTCCCCACCTCCTGATAACTATAAACACACACACTTCATCCAGCTCTAAAAATGTAATCAGCAAATGCAAAATGGACTTATGATGGGCACAGAGGCGGCTCCTCAGGTTCCCTGGGGTTTGCAGGGAGTGCCCCTTGACCTAGTGGAGCCTGTGGTTTCATAGTTGGAGAGCGACAGGGGGGCCAGACGCGAGGCAGAGCTATGGGGCAGAGTGGTGTGTGTGCGGGCACCATTTCACCATTCCGCAGCCGGCCATCTTGCGGATAGGAGCAAGAAGCAAATTGAGGAGCTGCAGCGCATCGCAGAGTGGCTGATCAGCAAACCCAGCTTGAGTATCTCTGTCTGTGTGGTATGAGAGTGGTGTATGTGCACCGTTTAGATAGAGGGAGACCAGAAGGCGAGCATTGGGACCTGCACTGGGGATTTTGCAATGTGTGATTGAAACAGATGGCAGGCTAAGCACCACTAACAGCTGAGGCAGAAAATTGAGAAAGTGAGAAAGTTGGGTTATGGCGCATTGATGGCAAGGGAAGATATGGAACTCGCCTTTCGCCTGCTACCGGTACACCCAGACAGCCATCACCTGTTGGGTTGCAGCTTCAACGGTATTTACTTTGTGAACCTCTGTCTGCCGATGGGGTGCTCCATATCGTGTGCATACTTGGATGCGTCTAGCACGTTCCTGCATCGTCCACTACCTGGATGATTTCTTGTTTGTGGGTCCAGCAGGGCATGATACATGTGCGCACATACTGGACACATTTAGAAGGCTGGCTGGAGGGTTCGGGGTCCCGTTGGCCCGGGACAAGAAAGAAGGCCCAACAATGGTGCTATCATTCTTGGGAATACAAATCGATTCCCTAAATATGGAATGCAGCTTGCCCATCGACAAAGTGGTCAACCTGAAGGACGAGTTGGAGGCGATGGAGGAAGCCATAAAGATTTCACTACGGCAGCTGCAGTCGATCTTGGGCAAGCTAAACTTTGCCTGCCGGATAATTCCTATGGGGAAACTATTTAGCAGGAGGCTTGCATTAGCAACAGTTGGCATAGGACAACCACATCACTTTATCAGCATCACTGCGGCTATGAAGGATGATGTCAGGTTCTGGCTCACCTTCCTGAGCAGGTTCAATGGGAAAGTGTTGATATACCCTTGAAGACTGTCTAACAAAGACCTGGAGCTTTACACAGATCGCACTGGAGCACAAGGGCTAGGGGCCTATTTGGCAGTAGATGGTGTGCAAGTGTATGGCCAGAGAAGTGGGCGGCAAAACATCTGGCCTTCTTGGAACTGTTCCACATTTGGGGGTACAGTTTAGCCAACCGTCAGATCGTCTTCTTCACAGTGGTTCACGTGATCAACAACACCACAGCATCAACCTTACAGTAATTTGCTTGACTGGTCATCTCATTTTGGGTTGCCTGCACCTAAACATACATGTTCCCATGTATTCCAATGGGATTGCTGATGCCTTTCTCTTTCCCAGTGGGATTGTTTCAGGTCGCTGGTGCTGGAGGCTTGTACCCATGGAGAAAGTATTCCCCAGCCCCTTTGTGGGTTTGGAGCAGTGAAATAGCTTCACTAATTAGAAGATCACTGGCACCAGCAACATGGAACAGGTACAAGAAGGTATGGGGCAGGTGTAATGAGTAACACTAGCAGGCAGGACTGCTTCCGAAGAATGAAGGGTGCATTGTTGCGGTTTCTGATCAGATGCAAGGACGCCACTGACTTACCGGCATCAGTTGGGCATCAGGTAGTTGCCCTAGCATTCATGTTCAAGCTATCCGGGCTTAGGGACCTGACAAAGGATTTTGTGGTCAGGAATGTTGTGCAAGGTATGTTCAGAGGAGTGCACAAAAATGACAAAAGACGCCCCATTACCTTCTCATTACTGTTGAGAATATCATTGGTGCTTGGTGAGTTCAAGAACATGGCCTATGAATCTTTACTTTTCCATACAGCCTTCTCTTTGGCCTTCTTTGAAACATTTAGGATTTGGGAACTTATTGTGGCAAGCAGGCAAGGATCAGGGGACATGAAGTTAGTGGATGTCTGTCTGAAAGGTAACAGTGTAAAAGTTTGGCTAAGGAAGATCCAAGACGGATCAGGACAGAAAAGGGAAGGAGGTCAGTCTAAAGCGGGTGGGAACAGACTGTTGTCCCTTTGTCATTACTAGTACACAAGAACGGCGTTGCGCTTTCCCCCTTTCAATTCTCTAGAGTCCTGAAATTTGGCTTACATCGTTTGGGTCTTAACCACTGGGAATTTGGTACCTACTCGTTATGAATAGGGGCAGTCACTGAGGCAGCACGCTTGGGCCTACCCGAGGAGGTGATTAAGAAAATTGGGAGATGGGAATCTAGACGTTTTCAGACTTATGTGTGACTAAAAGCCGGGGGATACTAGCTGTGTCTAGCAGATGGTAATGATATCCCTATCGTTGCAGGCCAGAAGAAACT
Source organism: Discoglossus pictus (assembly GCA_027410445.1). Taxonomy (NCBI): domain Eukaryota; kingdom Metazoa; phylum Chordata; class Amphibia; order Anura; family Alytidae; genus Discoglossus; species Discoglossus pictus. The sequence continues at coordinate 87,460,393 of CM050163.1, forward strand.
GCTCTGGATTGTCGGCCACGCATACGTGCATTGGGCTCATTGGTTCGCTGCAGGTACATGTAAGGACCCACAGCTGGGCGTTCCAGGTGACGTCATGCAGGTACAGTTGATTGGCATCTGAGGCTTACATTGGTCGCTGGTGAGTGGGCTGCTGGACACATAAGGTGGGCTGCTGCCCACCGCTTCAGAGCCCCTAGTGTTATCCTGATACATGCTGGGGGCAACAATTAGGGTAAAGTCCCCATAAAGAAGATGGTGAGGGATGTGAAACAAGATATGTTTGACTGGATAGATAAATTTGACGGTGTCTTTATCATTTGGGGAGAAATGATCAAAAGGAGAGTGTAACTAAGTGCAGGAAACCCAGCTAATTTGAACAAGGCACACCAAAAATGTCAACAAGTTGTTGGCAAGTTTCATAAGGAAGCAGAGGTTTGTGGCGCTTTGCCACAGGGATTTTGAGGAGAAGGATGCAGACCTGTTTTTTTCTGACGGACGGGGTATATCTGAGAAATATTGGTTTAGAGCTTATGATGCTCGGGTTCAGAGAAAGAGTAGCTATAAAAGGGGAGATCTCATCCGTGTGAGGCATCCCTTGGCCGCTCTGTGGCGGGTGGGATAGGTGCCCGGGCCAGGAGGTAAAAAAGGGGGTCCCTTCCCCTTTCCTCAGGCGTGTGGTAAAGGACAGTACTGTGGCCCTGGGCATGTGCTCAGGGTGTGAGGTTGCTACCACTGCAGTGGCCTGTTGTACTCCCAACCTGGTGTCCTGCGTCATCATTCACCAAAGGTTAACAAATCAGGAATGTAACGGGAATAAAGTGGGAGGTTGTAATTGATCAGGGAGAGCACTAATTGGATCTCACTGGGTCATGTACTCATAAACAGATTCTTCAAAATTAAGATTTTATCAACACAAAATGATGTCCATGCCCTGCACAGATGCTAATATTGTTAATTTGGTACGAACTGAGGTGGTCCTTTAAATATAGATAAGAAATGTAAGAATTATACACTGTACACAGCTGAACTTGGCAATATACTTAGTAAAACAATTGGGATTATACACAAAATTAACCTAGTCTAATTTTGATGTTGCTAAATTATAAAAACTAACCTCATTCCACAAGTCCCCTGCCAATGTCTCACCACTACCTGGAAAGAATGTATGGATTTTATGTCATTTAGTGAGAGACCTTAACGGACATGGTACACAACTGTTTTGTAAGCATTGGAATGTCTTACATCACTTTCCCCATCTTTTACAGTGCAGGATTGATTTTTGATTTGCTTTTACAGTGATACGACCCAGTACTTTAGCCACTTGCGAGTCCTCTCTGGTACTCATAGGATTTTTGGCTCCATTTGCCATTTACAGCATTGAAGGCAATTGCGGGCTTGAGGAATTGTAGCAATTGAATAGCGATTTGTGATTGTAACATTTACAGGTTTGAAAGATCAAAGGCTTAGATGGGTCGGAGATATGATTTTGACAACTGCAGGGATTTGGAGCTTCTAACCCGCAAACCAATTGCAAGTAGCTAAAAGACGCCAGTTGAATAGGAAATTATTTTATGGGCTCCATTACGGGCTCTTGTAACTACAGTTTGCTCATTTGAATGGAGGCCTCAGACTATCAGGAAGTGCCATAGACACTATGGGCCCGATTCAATTGCCCAATTTGTAAAATTATACACACTTAAAATCACTCTTAATATTGCTGCATATTCAGCAAATATTACTTACTGGCACTAATGAAGTCAATAGAATGCATATAAACATTTATTAAGAAAACACCTGAAGCCAAATTTATGAGTTCAAGTCATTTGCAAGATGCTAATAGAATAAGGCTAAACATTAGTACTTTAAAGGGACACAGAAAGGATTTTATTCTTTGTTACTTCTGAAGGAGGGTTTTTCATAATTTGCCACAGTGTTTTTTCTTCTTTCAAATGATGATCGAAAAGCAATGCAAATTGATTAAAATACTTAACTGATCTGGGGGCTTGCCCCTGGCAATAAACAAGCAGTAATAAAGCTGTATGAGTCATATTTATGAGACAATTCAATTCTACAGATGCATGCATGTACTGTGCACTTCCTATTATTTTCAATGACATTTAAATAGGTTTCAATTATTAATTTTCCATGTAAGCCACAACTTTAATAATGCGGAAATCAATCATCAAAAATAGAATTATTGTGTTCCATATTTCTTTACGATCAGGTCAAACTCTATTGGGGTTGAAGTGTCTTTTTAAATATGGGCACATACATTATTTTTCTCTTTGTGTGTTTTGTCTTTTTGTTCAGTTTTGACCACGCATGTGTATGAGAAATATTGTTTACCATTTTAAAAGACTTACTGAAGGTTAAAATGCTGGTATGCAACAAAACAACTCTGGTGATACATTTTACAGCTTGCGTTTTATCAATGTACCTTCTTAGATTTTTAAAGCGCAAAACAATACAATGTTGCAATTTTGTGAGACAATGTTGCAAGTTTTGAGAATACAACAAAGTAGATAGCAGGTATTGATCCAAACAAACTGTAAGTCACAGCATGTGCTCTGCTTTATCTATTAGTGGGAAAAGCCTTGTGAAAACATTTTATCTTGGTTGTATATAAAAGAGGATATTTCTTTTTTCAACTGATTCTCTCAAAGTGAAGAAAAATGGATTCAACTGTTAAACTGATCTAGGGGCTTGCCCTTCTCAGCCAATGAGCAGTAATATTGCTATATGACTCATACTTATCTGCCAGTGAAATCTACGGATGGGCGTGTGTTTTATGTCCCTTTAAACTGCAGCCATCTGTATCACAGCGAGAGAAACAATCTCAGAGGAAAAAAATGTGCTTCACATGTGGGTCTACTGATTACATTCTTTAAACAATTCCATAACAAAAACTTTAGACACTTTATTAAAAGATACATTTACTTAAATGCTTAGATCACACAATTGTCATGCCAGTTGAAAACTGACTTGTTATTATTTGACTTAAAGTAACTGTCATGCCCAGGGCCTGACGGGACTGTTTTGGAATATGGCCTGGGCTGGGACTGGCAAGAAGTTACCCTGTTTATTGTTATAGTTATGTATTTTGTATTACTTATGGTTAAAATGACAAATAAATTATATGTATTTTCATTATGTTACAGTGTGGTTATCTGGTGATGACTCACCCAGCCCCACCTAAATAAACAAACACAGGGGGTCTTGGGCAGATAAAAGAGATAGTCTGAGTGTTTACAGCAAATGGTGATAGGTAATACAATAAGCTCATCAGATGTATAGGGTTTCCCAGTAAGCAGTGGGGCAGACTATTGTTAATTGGTCCCTCTTTTATGTACCTAAGGATGTGGCTTGCTGTGATTGGCCAGCCAGTGTGTCAGCAATTGTATAAAATGTGACAGTAATAAAGGTATGACAGTTGTGTCTGGATTTATATAAAAAAGGTGTGATTCTGTTCATCAATCCTAATTCTAAGGGATTATATGGTGTTCCTGATGTTCTGGTCTGCTGAAGCAAGTTCCTGGGAGTGGTTCCTGTGTATGGTCCATCTTCTGCTGTCAGAGGTGTACAAGGACCACACAATCCTGAACCAGGTTCTTAGCAAGTCCAATTGAAGTTGAATTGCAGATCATGACAGTAACATTCAAAAGTTTTTTTCTTTGATGCCTCTAACAGGATATTTTAGTAATTTTCCAATGTGTTGCAAAATAGCTATATATATCATACTTGATTGCTAATGATATCTACAAATCTCAATGTACTTTCTGTGCGCAGAGAAAAAGTTCCTGTTAGTTCTAGATACGTTTTATTTAAAACATTTTATGGGGAAAAAAAATATCTCTTGTATTGCTTAAAACAAGCATTTGCATTTAATTATAGAAACTTTTGTGTCCCATTTCCCTTCAACCTGTATTTTGATGACCAGTAAATAGCTGTAACATAGGTGTTATTTAGTACACATGGGAGAGTAATATTTGAAGGTTTTGAAAAATGAGTCTAGTCTAGTCAAGAAGTCAAGAAAGACAAATGTGTTGGTTTTCATCAAATCCGAAGTCTACATGGGTCAATATAATTTTATTTGTTATAAGAAATAGGGTTCACAGTTCAGAACTAGAAATGCTGTTTGGTATATTTTTACATGGATTAGCACAACTAAGGCCCCTATTCAGTTGAGCAGTTGTAAGTTACTGGAGCCTGTAATGTAATGTTAAACAAATTTGCTATTCAATTGGTGACTTTTAGCTACCCGCAAACGATTTACGGGTTACAGGCTTAAAAATCCATGTGGTTGTCAAAATTGTAACTCCAACCCATCTAAGCCTTTGATCTTTCAAGCCTGTAAATGTTACATTAGAATTAATTGGACAACAGTCTCAAGCTCACAAACCTGCAAAAAAAAGAATTTTTTTTACATTTAATTTCTGTAATCTATGAATCTCGGGAATCAAGTTGTTCATACATATCAGACCACCCACATGGACTATAACATTTCCTTCTTTCAT